>WOFM01000416.1:81874-113000 GCA_011428145.1 Ericerus pela | reverse complement strand
TGAGATTTTCTTTTATGGACAGAAGGAGGCGTACCTATGGAAATACAATGGCATAAAGGAGTTGTTAGATCAAAAGTAGGCACACGATTAGAACAAGGAGTTTATTATATGCGTGATTCACATTTTTAGGTACATCTGAGCATATGGTTAGTGATAAACACGCATTTAAAAATTTTAAACCACGAATGATGTTATTGGATGTACGAATAAGTCATGGAAAGCAGATTTAAAAATAATAGAGATGAGTGATGTATTTGTAAAATCGTACTCAGATACAAAATATCATAATAAATTAACGGATTTAAAATATATGCCCGATGTTTCAGAAAATGTGCTTGCTCTTTGTAAATTTACAGAAATAGGAAATAAAATTTGAGCCTATAATAAAGAAATGTGAATAATTAATCCAGTAAATAATGAAATAGTACTCCAAATATTTTATGCAACATTCGTCTGGATTTTTGTTTTAGAATTATTTGATACAAATGAATTATCATGTAATGAATTTTCCATGAATCAAAAGATAGATAAACAAGTTATAGACAGTAATATTTTAGAAATAAGGGAAAAAAACAATAATGAAATGGCTCTCAGTTTAGGGGAGTCATTTCTTCTAATAAAAATTCCAAAAATATAGAAAAGTTTTCTATAGAGTTAAACAAATACAGAAGAAAAAATTGAAAAATAAAAAAGCCCCAATATTTCCAAAAATACCTTGGAATTCAACATACCATGTAATAAGTAAAAGCATTAATATTGATGGTTTAAAAATAATAGATATTGAAGGTAATAGTGTAGTGTACTTGATATTTCAGTCTGGACACCTGATGAAAATTTGCTACGTTGGGTTTTCACCAGGTCTCGTATTTTTTCAATGGTTGATAGATTTTTCCTGTTTCTTATCTCGATAAGAAAGTGTCAAAATTTATCAACCGGATAATTTCCCCTATATTTGATTAAGTTGGAGCTTGCTTCTTCTTATTCAGCTGTAGTTGACATTACTTTTCATATTGCTGTGTTCTGATGATGTTTCATGTTTTACAAATGTTATTTTTATGTCTCTGGTTTACTCAACATTTGGTAGCAATTTATAAAAAGTATCTAATTTTGTTCCAAATTTTAATTCATCGACGTGTCCATTTACATTAATACTATGGTATGTGTGGCAACTTCCTACCAGTGGTGACGGGTGTACTTGTGCACTCGCTGGTAGGTTGTGTGGCCTGTCCCTACATTACATAGAGCAAACACTCTTTTGGTGCATACAAGTTAGTAGCTCACCACTACTAATCTTATTTAATACTGAGCAAGGCTCACACACATATACACGAGGTAAATCTGTAGCTGTACGCCTACACACACTGCAGCATCCTACAGTATGTTTTTGTTGTTTTTAAAATTTATGTAAGGTCAGAGGACCAATTAAGGCCCATTAAGGGTTTTTCAAATATAACTTAGATTGAAAGCAACCAGTTAATGTCAGAATGGGCGAAAAGAAAGTAGACCCTTTTACCTATATACTGACCCCTTGCAACCTTTTCAAAATGCATCAATGACCCTTGAGCTGCAACCAAAAGGAGACCAATTTTCTAACCAATTAAGGCCCAACTCTTGAAACCCTAATAAGGCCCAATCTTTGACCAAATAAGGCCTAATCTAGCTGAAATACAGGAAAGTAAAAAAGTTATTAAAATAAATACGTATATTTGAGTTACCAAAAAAGAGATTTAATTACTTTCAGTCTTTCACTAACTCCATACCACGCGTCAATGGCACCTGACTCAATTTTCCTCTCTTATTTTTTGAACTAACCATCTAAAAAATTCAGAAATATTACTTCAATGCTATTCAAATTAGGCCTTATTAGGTAGTTTTAACATTTTTTCTTTGCTACAGCCTACTGCAATGACAGCAGTAAAAGTTTTTTTTTTATAATATTACTAACCATCACTATAATGATATTTAGTTATCTACATTTCAATATAATTTCAGTTACTTACTTTTGATTGAAACTCAATTTCTCAAAAATTAACAATAGTGAAAATTTTACATTTATACCAAAATTTTAACCATGTTCAATTCACTTGCAAATGCAAAATTATTGATAAGAATGATTCCTCAGTGTTTCCACACAATCGCTAATAACTTCTGTGACATAGTCACGCACTAACATTCATAACAGCCAAGATTGGCACATTAGGCCTTAATTCCATGTCTATGTGCTAAAGACGTATTGAGGGCACCTTTTAGGAGAAAGGTATGATTTAATTGATCCTGTGTTTCCTATGATGAGGTAAATTATTTTAATTTATAGCCAGTTTTTGGTTCAAAATTGAAATTTAAAAAAGATTATAGAAATATGGAGGTTTTGGTGATACAAATCTGACTCATGGCTGGCTATCCATTCCCTGCATCATTTGTACAAAATTGGACTCTGGTAAGTTATGTCATCCTGACCATATGTTTAACTAATGGTAAATTTTGAGTGTGATTTTGTGTGTGCTTTTTGGTCTTGGTTGTGGTAACTTGAGGTCACCCCATCTGGCATACCACAACATACTGGATGTAGTTTAAAAAAATTAAATTTCAAACAAAATCACTAAAGAAACTGACAGGTTGTTGAGACACTGACATTTAGGTCATGCATCATTAATTTATTTATTAGAACTGCAGAAATGTAATGAAAATCTAAAAGGTGTAAAATTTTATAGAGATTATACACAGTGATTTCAATGGAACCTATCAAAATTATTACACAACCAGGTAAAAATAGATTTATTGCAATATACATAGATGATTATTCCCAATTAGCCATGGCTATGCTATAAAAGGCAAAGATGAAATAGGTTTTCATTTGGAGAAATTTATAAACAGTGTTAGTAATATGTTAGGTTGTAATGAAAACATATGTTACTTCAGATCAGATCAGAGAACCAAATTCATGGGTGGATATATTGACAAAAAACCTAAGAAGAGAAAAATAGAATGATAAGCTGCGCTATCAGATACACCTGAACATAATGGTGTGGCTGAAAGGTTCAATAGAACATTGCAAGTATAAATTCCAGCTCTACTGTTTGATTCTGGTTTACCATTAAGATTTTAGGATATTGCAATGAGAGCTGCTGTAATTATATTCATAGATCGAATGATTTTGAAATTCCAATTACAAAATTTACACCACACATCCCATGTCATACTAAACAAATTTGTATTTTTGGATGTATAATGTATTTGAGAATATTACAACCTAATGATAAAGATAAAAATACCAAGAAAGTAGTACAAACTTTAAGGGCAGACTATTCAGCCAGTAGATATCAATTATTTCATCCACCTACAAACAAGTTTTATGAATCAAGACATATATTATGTTTTAGAGAAGGTTTAGTATATAAAGACCTATGGACAGGCCCAACCACAGGAATTTTTCAAGGGGGTGTTTTTTCCCACGTCAATGTAAATTCAAACTTTTATTTTATTTTATCAGCTCCCTGAAAGTCACATCTTTGAATTTTATTTAAAAGCTCCCCCTCCTAGTAAAACAAATTAAGTACCTTCTTAAAACAAGTTTGATAATGAAAATTGAACAAAGTTTAATTAAAATTTATATAAATTTTTAAAACTCGTAGACCTCGAGGTTTTTCAGAAAATAAATGCAATATTTCAGCAGCATCAACACTAATATCACGATGAATATTGCGAGCTGCCAATCCATTAGGTTGATCTTCAGCCATTGAATTGCATAAATATGTTTTCAAACACTGCAATTAGCTGAATGATCGCTCATTTGTTGCTATGGTCACTGGAATCACAGCTAATATTTTCAGCAACTTTGTACACTCCCCCCCCCCCAGTATTTTGGATTGCATTCTTGGTAATAACATAAAAAAGTGTGTGAGACTTATGTATAAGAAACATTAAAGAGTTTAAAGTATCCATAGACAAAACTTGGGGTTCCTCTTAAACTATACTGTAGTAGAGCTACAAAAAAAAAAGTTTAGTTGAGAATGATGAGAAAGGTAGCTTCCTTAAGATAAACAAATCTACAAATAAAAATTAGTTTTGATGAGAAATATAGCTGAGAAATGCAGGTTTAAAATGGACCCGTGTTCCTTATAGGTAAGGGAATCCTAAGTATCATCTATGAATAACAACCTAAGGCCCATATTCAGAAACGTCACTTTAACCTCCCTTCACTTAAATTTCACTTTAAAAAAGTTTTTTGTACAATTTTGTATTTGTAAATGTGGGAACATTGTATCTCTTATGAGAGTTCCAATATAAAAATAAAATGTTACCACACTCTTAAATACAAAATTGTGCCAAAAGTAATTTTTAAGTGTAGTTTAAGTGAAGGGAGATTAAAGTGACGTTTGTGAATATGGGCCTAAGTCTTTAAGTGTAGGAAGAAATTTCAAAACCTTTACAATGTATATCAGATTCAGTATTCACATATGAGTAACCAGTGAGAAAAATGTATCTACCTGTAGAGCCATTATAACATTTTGATTTTCAAATTTTTTTTCACAAATTAAGCGACGCCAAAGACGGATGCTACCAAGTAATTTAATTTCCGTACATTTTAAAATATCTTTGTACATTTCGTATAGTTTGTGAGTGGAACTTACAATTTTATCTTCACAATTATTACAGCTCTCATCTAGAAAATTATTCTTATCTATTATAAAATTGCTACTCTACTACACTTCACAAGCATAAATAAGTAAAATAATGTGAAAAAGTACCTTCTCCATTAAAAAATAGGATGCTGAAAGCTTTCAATATTTCCTCATGAGCAATGAATCGATCATTCAAACACATAAGAAATTTGTCAATGAATGGCAAGAAAATACTGATTCGCCAGTAATCTTCCATTGTACTGGTCTCAACATTGCTACGATGTGTTTGACGTTTTGCCAGTCTGGGTTTTTTAATCTCAATATCATACTCATCCCATAGATTTTTTGTGGCTTCAAATATTTTGTTTAATCTCCCATCAGCTAAATTACGAGTATTTTGAAGCTCTTTTTGTACCAATTGTGCAAAATTAACTGCCAAGGCCAAATCAATGTTTTCAGTTTGTAGCACCTTACTTAATGAGATTGTAATACCACGTACAGATTTTGCTCGATATCGAATAAGGGCATGAAGTTTCCATCATTAGTAGTTGGCTCAGTTTCTGTTATATCACCATAATAATTTGTTCCAGCAAAGCCAGCCCTTGCCTACCACATAATATTATTGTTTCTATAGTAGGTATCAACCTTAAACTATTTTGTTCGATAGTTTTCACCATTTTTGAATCAAGTTGAATAGAAATTGTTAATGTATCACCAGACTTCACTCTACGGCGGTTTTCTAATTTTATAACTGCATATTGATGATACTTTTTTTTTGTTTGATGATCATTAAAAATCTAAATAGCACGATTCCAATTCACAAAAAGTGTTGTAACTAATGAGAGTAATTGCTGATCACCAACTCCACCAACTTTATTGCTAAAAAAAAATACAAATTTTGAATGCCCCTTGCAAATCATTAGAATAAGTTAACTAAGGGAAACGTTTCAGCCATTTCCACTGAAATTTCAAATTTGTTTTTGGCTTCTAGAAGTAGGAAAGACAAACTTTTCATGAGGAATTCAAACTGTTTCAAATGCTTCTACTAAGAACGGATCACCAGGAGGTTTGTCAAGATAAACTGAAATATCGACACTAATGTCCTTAGCAAATTTACTATCATTACTGGAACCTGCATAGACTAAAAAATTTAAGATTAAGTTTTAGGATCGGGGAATAAGAAAAATAGCTATAAGACAAGTCTAGTCTAGCAAGTCTATTATAAATAGGAGATTTAATTAAATTGTTTATTTAGTATCAAATGAAATTTAAGTTGGAAATTAGGAAATCAAATTTTCAGAGTTTCTCATGTCATACTGAGAAAGAGTATGGAATGTTAGAATATACCTATGTATAATGAGGCTGTATAAGGGAGTATGAAAACTGAAAACATTTCATAAATTCATATATAGACATATAGGTATTACTAATTACTAGTTTGATGTGTTTAAGTGTTGAACTTACCCATGATAATGTTTGAGTTTTTTTCTTCATGGTGAATAAGGCACGTAGGCTCTGGTGGCTCCAATTCTATTTCACTACCACTAGTTTCTTTTTCAATAGTTTCTTTTTCAGTAATCTTAGGTTTTTTTTTATTAACCACCGATCCATGGTTACAGTATTACACCAATTAAACTTTTAATAATATAGGTACTTAGGTAATAAACTTTGGCATTCACAAAATTATATTAAAATAAAAAATTAATTCAATGCAACACAATTCACGCGAATAAGGATTAAAACAAAGAAGTATGTTAATGGTTCAGTTTCAGTGGGTATTGGATAATTCGATGTATTTATTTTAGGATAAGACAAAAAGTGTATTATATTCAGACAAGTGCATATTATTCCTTACTTGTTAATAATGGGAGTGGGAAAGTATGTGGTTGCGCATTGCGTCCTTATTCATTGTCAAACACAAACATACATCAATTTTTCTTTATACTAACAGCTGACAGCTATGTTTCGTCTGTCTGGTGCCAAGTCCGGCACCCAATCCTTCATTCTTCATAAACAAAATGTGTAATTTTTGTGAATGTTTATAATTAATAACAATACGTAAGGTAACTTGGTTTAGTACTAATTTTACTTTTTTTTTTCATCATGGGGTGTCTGACACCTAAAACACCCCCTCCCCCGTGTGACAGGCCCTGATGTGTTTTGCACATATACATGTACAGATACTCAAATATGCATGAAAAATTATGTGTATGTAGTCATGAATAGACTCATTTCACATACATACGTACACATGTGCATTTAAAAAAAAAAAGCCACACTACATATATATACAATATGACACATACTCCAAATGTTCACACCACATATAATATTGTGTGTATACCTACATTTGTAACGATATAATTGTTACAAAAAAATACACGACACATATGTTATTTTTGTATGATGTATATTTTATAAGTACAAGAAAATATTAAGATGTAGTGTATTGTACAAGAGAAGAATTGGTAATCAATCAGGCTTAGAACTAAGGGTATGAATTCGAGGGAATTATACACTGGTGTCGTAAGAGATATACAATGTGATTGGTTGATAGAATCTACCTAATTTAGAGTGAGCCAATAGAATAACATACTTATGACATAAATGGGTGTAGTTATAATTTTAAGAAGAATTGGGAATAGTGCAGGGTTTTATTTTGTATTTATGGAATAAATGACATCACGATATTTGGTGTGAGAATATTGTATTAGTAGGAAAAGGTGACGTCAATAGACAAGTCTTGACAAGTTTCATTGACGTAATCAAGATAGAATTTGAGAATGAGGTTATAGATGAAATGAATTAAGTGAGATAATATTAATGGAATACGACAGATATAAAGAAAGCATATTAAAATAAGAAATTATATGGAATACCATTACAACATTTTACATTTACTTTACACATACATATATTTATACTACAAATATGCGTGAAAAATTGTGCGTACTTATGCATAATAGTCTCATTTTACACACTACGCACGCACATGCATTTTTTTAATAAAAACACAAATTTTTTGCCGTTGGGGATATATCATTTTATAGAGGATGGAAATGGTCAAGGGGGAATGTTAAATACGAGTGTCATTCATATTTTACTCCTTCCACTGGTAACACTGCTTTTGGTCACCCGTTTAGGATGATGTAATGTCAGTTTATGCTTACTCCTATTGTGTCTTAGATGGAGTATATTGATAGAATGTATATCGTGTATTAATTAATGTTATTTGTGTTATTATTGAAGTGCATTTAAAGTAATTGCACACACCAAGTAGAGTTTGTATGCCTCCGGGCTATTCCCCACTTTCGAACCATAAATACATTCTTGTTAGCTCCTATCATATTTTGTTCTTATTTTTTAACCTTTAGGATCGCCATATTTTCAAGATAACAACAATTTATTTATGATGTTATTGCGCAATGAATTTTGTTTGCTTGAAAAACTTGAGTCAATATTTTTTTTATCGTAGAAAAACGCACTTTCTAATGAAAACAGAATTTTACAGAAACGAGACGTGAAAAAGTACAATACATGACTGTTCGTCGACTGTTCCTCTTTAGGTAACCTGAACAAGAAGTTACAGCGAATATTAAACAGAATAATCATGAACCAGAGTTTTTCTTTAGCACTAGTCTGGGCCAGTTTTCTCATCGGTTTACCAGTATGCCAGGCACGAGAGGTGCAAATTATTCAACCTCGACCGGAATTCAGACGGAGTGACGTTAAATTGAATCAAGAAGCTGAATTATTTTTTTTCACTGAATCGTTGGGATTCGCGAACGATAAATTCATGCAAGTTTCAACAGCGTGGCATACCTTCTTAGTAAAATTCTTGCAGACGTACAAATATGGTAGGTAGGCAATTGTTTTATCGTTGAATTAGTTGCATAAAAAATGAAAAAAAAACTAAAAACTGAATGTAATTATGTCCTCCATACGCCTACGTTCGACCATGCTCGGTCTTTTAAGGCTCTCAAAATATTCCCCACCCTGGCCGCTCAAACACAAACGTCCCCTTCTTATTTTTTACGGATAAATTAATCCCTCCATCTCAATCCAGATCGCCCCTTCTTTCTTTTGCTTCCATATTATGGCGTCGACTCCATCATTTTAAATTTATTCCAACTATTCGAGTACGTACCTATAGTTATATGATTTGTATTTTTTAATTTTAGTTTTTTGCTAATATATGCCATTTCTTTAGCCTCTGGTAGGCGTTTACGATATGCTTATAAGGTTTATTAAATTTTATGGACGTTGTAGGGTTTTTGCGAGCATGCTACCAGTAAAATCAATTGATGAGACGTCATATTTTTTGTTAACAAGTTTCCTCGAAGAATTTCTCACTAAATAAATTCATTCAATTTTTTTGACCACACTTTAGACAAATGAAATTGTAAAAAAAACCGTTGACTCTTCAAAATTTTAAATTTTTTGACGATGTTCATGAATATTAGATGAAGATTGTTTGAAAGTTTTGCTGAAGTAGTACCCTCGTTTGATTTTCAAGATATCGCTTAAATTCGGAAAATGATTGCATTCATCATATCTTAATCAGATGCAATTACCCTCTACCACGGTTTCAACGATATCTCCACAACCAAACGTGAAATTTCAGCCAAATTTTCAACGAATTTTCAGCTAACGTTCATGAATATCTTTAGAAAATTTCAGTTCTCTGAAATGAATGGTTCTAATTTACAATTTCGTTCGACGTCGTCACATCATTAAAAAGTAAATTGACTACTATAACTCAGTTATTAAATTTATTGGTACTTATTTCGATATACTGTGGTAAATAAAGTAATTCATTCATCTACCTATTCAAACTAACTTATTTATTTCAATAAACTTAATTCATTCATTTATTTATTCGATCTTGTAGGTAGTTATTGTTATAATACTCATCAATCATCAATCATCACTTTTCATATTTTAATAGCATTTCTCTTCGCCCATGTGCGAAATTTCATTCTCCTAAAATACCTTGGAAAATTTTAATCTTTCAATTTTTATAGGCTTTTATTTTACTCATTACTGCAATTTTAAAATCTACCAATATTTCAGCCAACCTTCCGCAACGAAATAATATTTATTTTGCATGAAGGTAAAGTTTGGACAATGTATTAGATAGACAGCCCTGTACAATCTTGAATAATACTTCCCATTGAAGCACTAATACCTACAGAGTGTGACAGCACATCGGGGCAAGAAGTTATTTTACCCAGTTATACTACTGTTATTTTCAGGTTTTTGAAATGGATTTTAGACAGGTTGGAGTTTTTTTTTTTTTTGAAAAATTGTACATAATAATTTCTTTTTTTTTCTTAAAAAAAATTCGTTTTAGAATAGAAAAAAAACTTTTTAGATTTATTTCATCAAAAAATCCTTACGGGATTTAACATTCATTTACCCTATTGTGACGTCATTTATGTGTGCTACAATTTTCCATTGACATGGCGTGTATATCTAGTATATGGTCGAAAAGCAAAAGCCAAAAAAAAAAATTTATAAAAAATAAAAGCCTACCTATCTTTAAAAACGAGTTTTTAACGTTAACTTATTTATAGACATGCCTATCACATTTATCTCATTTTCTAGCCATCAACTTGGGTGTCTATAAAACGCCAGTTGATAGAAATCAGTACATCAGGTACATAGTTTCATGGTGTTCACAGAGGTTTGTCCAAGTCCCTATTCTTCATAAGGCATAGCTATAACTTATCTACTTACATCGTAAACGCATCCTGTTTTTTTTCAATCAGTATTTATATTTATTTTATTTTATATAGTTAACCTTCGGTTTGGGCATTTGTTATTTTATAGGTGCTAGGTAGGAGCTGATCAGTGATCCTTATCTAAGACCTTCACTTTTCTGCGTTCAGCATAATTTTTTTCGAAGAAATATTTTTGGTTTTATTGACAATGACACATTCGGCCTACTTGGGAAACCTTCAATTTAAAAATTTTTCCGAAAATAACCAAAGACACTTAGCGCTATACATTTCATTTGTAAAGTTTCTCTTAGCCTAAAACTCACGCCTCAATCTGCACGGATGATCAGTCTTTTCCTACTTGTTTTTCATTTTTTTCCACTAACTCTACCCCTATACAAATTCAAATTCTCTTCGTTTTTGTGCATTTCACATCTTTTACCCTCTCTTCATGTTCTTTTCATCATTAAACTCTAATATAGGTTGTGGAATACATTTTCGTGAAAAGATATTCTCACCAGAAGGTAATCTACAGATTTTGCCTGTTTAACCACTTAATATGTAAACCTATGAGTAAGCCAAAACCTGGGTAAACACTGGCAATTTAAAGCCGGTTTGGACCGTTTATATATGGGCTTATTTACACACACACCAAGACACATACGTAAAGATTACATATGTTTGTATAAATGCCCTGGTGCGTCATTTCTTGTAGTGATAAGAAATAATGGGCCAGTTTGTGTACAGAATTATGACATTGTATTGTTGAGATTGGTCACAATTTGATACTTGTACATTACTTGCAAGTAGTTGCATGTAATTACAATCAAATGTAATTTGTACTTATAGTTTAACATCATCGAGATAAATATTTGCCTGCCTGGCAGCGGCGACTTTTGTGGGGGTCCAAGCCTCTTTACCTCATATGATGTGAGTCCCCACATGTACTCTCCCCAGTTTTTGCGCCGCAAAAACAATGAAGTATGCGCAGGACTGGGGGACTTATGAGTTTTAGCGCAGCTTCTGATTAGAATCCCACTTTGCCAGTTACTTTAAATTCCAGCTTCCTCAACATAGGGAAGTTTGAAGTTCCTTGTGTTGAGTATGTCAGAGTAAAAGTATGGGCTCATATTGGAGGAGGCCTCTAGTCCCTAAAGACTGGCTTTGGTTGTTCTTTAATCTCCTGTTGGAGCAACCCTGGCTTTGGGATTGCCAAAGTTGGTTCTCTCCATTTAGGGAATTTGGGAGGTTAGATGAGAGATGGAATTGGAGACAACATTATCTCGAGGATTTTGTCCTTGGATGGTGCTGTATCCATTAACAACTCCTCTTCAATCTGTGCCAACTCCTAACTCTGTTCAAGAAGTTGCTGAGTTTTTAATTTCTCAGCAGCTTCTTGAACAGTTTTGGCGTTGGACATTTCGAAAATTAAATTATTAATTGATAACGATATTCGAAGGATAAGAGAAAAGAAAGAATTTTATAAGTTTAGAAAATAAAATAAAACACGTCCAAGTCGATTGGCAGTAGAACAGTGGGTAATTTTCTTACAAGACTTTTGATCAATCACAGTGTCAAAATGTTGCCTTATCAGAGTGTTCTTTCATGGAGGGTATAGAGCTTAAAATTCTTGGCCTTATGAAAGTTTTCCTGTAAGATTCTGATCAGTTTAAGCAAAGTTGTGCATGAAACAAACTGAAGTTTTTCGAGTATTTTAGATCACAAAGAATCTCCTTTTGTGTGATGTCACGATGTTTATGGACACTGAGATTATCTCTGATGTGACAACAAAAACATGTTGCGATGTTTGTGTTCTGTATTGCACGTGGATTTGTTTATTTGTGTCTTTTTCTTTTTGTTTGCATTCCAACGTTTGCTTATCTCCAGAGTTTCTATTGTCTCGAGCAATTCCATTTTTCATCGATTATTTTTTAGCAGGTTTGAATCTTACATAGGATATTTACTTTTTTGTGATTCATGTTAATTGCTGAGACCTGTGATTAGGATGCAGATTTTTGCTTTTTCTACTGCCTAATGGCATGGATCATTTTCTAGAGCATAGAGGGACCTCTGGATCGTACATTTTATTTGTAATATTGCCCAAAAAATTTACTGACTTTCTTTTTGTGTATTTTGTGTTTATGAATTATTTATTTCACAAGTTTCAACTGATTCTTTTATATTTGTTTGTGAATCTGTCTGTATTTTGATAATCATTTGTAGTTGTTTACCAAATATGCAGTCTTCAATCTATTGATTTAAATAGTTCTTGTTTTTCCTGGTATAAGTAGGTATAAAGTTTTTATTTTCACATGATACTACATTGTAAGGACTGGCGTATGGTTTTTTTAGAGCAGTCCTTCTTTTCTCGTCACTAACAAATACATGTGATGTATTGGCCAGGTTTTTTGAGATGTAAATCTTAAGCTGGCCATGAGGAGCTACCTGTTTGAGGAAATTATTGGGATCATTTTTTATATTTTGTACCATGATTTTGAGGCTAACTTCTTTTGATTCTGTGAAGAAGTCCCCTGATAGGCGTAACTCTTTGCCAATTGATAATTGCACTGCAGAATGACCTGTATCTGTTTGTAGGGCAGATCAAAGGCCTAAGATAATGGTAGGAAGTATCTCTGCCCCTCTCTTGGTATTGTAAGTCATAATTGAGGCATTGAGTGCTCAGTGCTATTTCTCTATTTTGCCATTGGCTTGTAGATGGTAAGCTGTGGTGTGGTTGTGTTGTATGCTGTACTTCTTGGACAACTCTTGAAAGAGTGACCTCTCAATTTGGCAACCTTGATCTGTAATTATGGTTTTGGGTACACCATTCCTAACAATCCAAGTGTCATAACCTGGCAGCTACAGATGGAGCTGTCATCTCATGGAAAGGAATTTATTCTGGCCATCAAATTCCTCTGTCTATTACTGTTAACAGGTATCTGTGTTCTTGGGATGGTGCCAATGGGCCTACCAAGTCCATATGTTTTGTTTTAAACTGCTCTCTTTGTTTGAAGGATTTGAGAGACGGATGAGAGCGTCTTCCTTCATTGGACTCTTGACAGTTCAGGCAACTGCAAACCCATTTGTTGCAGTTTCAACTTCATTTGGGGCCAAATAAACCTTGCTAAGATTAAATTAGCACTGCATTTTGGTCCAGTGGGTGACAGGTTATGTACTCTGTTGAAAGCCAATTTGCAATATTTTTACAGTAGGAATGGCCTATTCTTATTTGTACTGACATCAAATGTTAATAAAACATTAGTATTGGGAATTTTTCTTCGATGCAATTTGAGAGAAGTATCATTGTTTGATGATAACAACTCTTGCAATTCTGCATCCTTAAGCTGTTCTTTAGCTATTTCAGCATGAGATATTTTGACAGAGGCCGAGATAGCTTTGATTCTACTTAGAGCATCAGCTGGAGTGTCAAGTTCTCCACTTATATACTGGATGTCCATAGTCAATTGACCAATGTAGTCTAATTGCCGTTCTTTTCTCAGCAATGCCAGTTCTGATTCTTGTGTGAAAGCATGTATTAGAAGTTTATGGTCTGTATACACAGTAAATCATCTACCTTCTAGCTGATGCCTGAAAAGTTTCAGTGCATTAAAAATTCCAAGCAATCCCCAATCATACGTGATTTAATTTTTTTCTATTTTTGAGAGCTTTCTCGAAAAAAAAGCTAACGGTAATTTTTTTTTGTTTTTATCAAGTTAGTGCAGGGTTGCACCAATAGCAAAGTCTGAGGCATTAATACTTATGCATAATAACAGACTTTCATCTGGATGAGGCAATAACATTGCATTTGCAAGTGTTTCTTTGATTTTCTCAAAGGCCTATTTGGCTTCTTCATTCCAACCAAGTGGAGTTCTATCTTTCTTTTTATTTGTTTGTATAAACTTTTACCTACGTGGACGGTAAGGCTGGCAGTATGTATACTCTGTATAACAACTCTTACATTCAACTTGTGCTCTTGCTCACTGCCTACAGAGCAAATGCAAATATCATCCAGGTATGCATAGTCAAACAGCAATTCTCAAAACAGTCCATTGATGAATCTTTGAAAGTTTGTGCTATGTTGAGAAGTCCAAAAGGCATTCGAAGGTATTTGAATAGATCAAAGGAGGTTATAATTGCTGTCTTTGGTATGTCCTGTTCAGCCATAGGAATTTGGTGGAATGCCCAGTTGATATCAATTTTTGTGAACATCATTTTACCCTGCATATTTGCATTAAAATCCATAATATTTGAGACAGGATAATAGTTGGGAACTGTTTTGGAATTTAAGACTCTGTAGTCACCAACAGTTCACCACTCTCCACTTGCTTTTTTGGTCATGTGGATTAGGGAACTCCATGAACTCTTTGAGGGGTGATATATGCCTTCCTAATTATGAGATCATAATATTCTTGTGCTGCTTTGAGTTTGTCAAGCAATAGCCTTCGAGCTCTATCATGAAAAAGCAGTCCTTTGGATTCTATATAATGAACTGTGTCATGTTTATAGGTGGGATGCCTGTGAATTGATGGTTGGGTGACTCCAGAATAGTCAGACATATTCAATAAAAATTGTTTGTTGACTTTAGTACAGCTGGATTTATTTGTGTCCAATCTGTGAGCCAGAATTTTGCCATCTACACACAGTTTTGTTTTGCTATTGATCAATTTGTCATTTTTAAGGTCAATGATTAGGCCAAAGTTTTCAAGAATATCTGCACCCAGGATAGGGTTTGGAACATCAGCAACTGTGAAGGACTACGTCATGTCTTTTTTAAGTCCAATGTTGACTTTTCTGATCTCAAGTCTCTAAGCTGGAAGGTTTCGACATTTGCAGTACAGAGGTAATATTTTGGTAGATTTACTTTTTGATTTTTATTTACTGGCAATATACACAGGTCTGCACCTAAGTTTATTAAGTACTGTCTACTGTTTGTCCAGTCCTTTAAGAACAGGTAGCATGAGTATTTTTCTGAGGGGTCTCCAGCCACATAGATGACCTCTTGTTGTAGTTTGAACCATCCTTGTTAAAGGTTTTACCCCACCATTTTCAACGGTTGTTACATTTGGTGGCCTTTGTGCCAAACCAATTGTGGAAGAAGCAAGTCTTCTCATATCAGCTTCAAAACTGGGTGCTGGGAGATAATGTTCTAGAGAGAGTGGAACTCTGACCATTTTTTGGTTACTAGGTCTTTGGTCTTGGGACTGGGATTGTCTACTATTGTTATTGTTATTAATGTTGGTGCTAGATTTTGACTTTTGGTGCCAGTTACAGTTCTGTTTATTTGAATTCTGGCTTTTATTTCATTTTTGAACTTTCATCAACTGAGCTATCTGGGCTCTGAGTTGAGCAATCTCCCTAGTCTCTGCAGACACTGCACAAACAGAAGGCTTTGATCTTGTGTATTCCAGCGCATTGTCTGCACTTTTCATGAGAAAATCCAAGACTGCAGAAGTTTTTATTGTGGTAGATCCAATGGCTGCCAAACACTGCACGACAATTTGAGGTAGTTGTTTGCAGAATTGGTTTCCTATTATGGAAGGGGCTATAATATTATCCACCTTCTTCCACAATTTAGCCACAAAAATCGATGGTTTGTTGTCGCCAATCTTCATTCCTCACATTACATCACCAATGATAAGGTTTTTTATTTTACCAAAAACATCTTTTCTTTTTCTGATAAACCAGGCATTTGCCTTTTCTATTGAAGGGCATTCCATAGTATCTGGAATGTGGCAAATAATCTGGGGTGGCATGCCACCACAGATATAAAGATATCACTGGTTCCGTTGTATGTTTTTGGTCTTAAACCTGCTATCAACGAAAGTTAGCCATAATTCTACCTCATTGGGCAGAAATTCCAGAATCTCTATCCTCCATCTATAGAAATTAGGGTTTTGTGCTGGTTGATTCTATAGTAGTTGTAGAATTTATGCTAGGACTTCAGGTGTTAGCTGTCACTGTACACTTCCTCCTGCTAATGTTTCTTGTGGGTTTTTTGGGATCTTGGCTCCAGTAGTTAGAGGAGCTATCTCAGTTTCTTTTTGCTGACTGAGATATTCACAGGTACTTCCACTTGAGTTTTCTCACTGGTTGAAAACAACAGTTCCTTTATTTGTAGGTTGGAACTTTGGCTTATAGTCCAACCACATCTCAATGTTTTTACTGCAAGTTCTTCTTGGTTAACTGCAGTTCCAAGCTGTATTAGTTCTGGGTGTTGAGAGGCCTTTACAGTTTCTGAAACATCTTCAGATTGTCCAGTCAAAGTCAGAGTGTTGGGGGATGAGTCTAACCTTCTTCCTCCAGATCTACTGTCTTTTTCCTCCTTAGTTATTTATTTAAAAAAAAGGAGTATAAATTTCCACTTCAGCAGACTCTCTACTTCCACAACTAATGGTGTCTAGTCATTAAAAAAAATTGTTTTTGTATCTGCTGAGCAAGCAAGTGTCTTGCCAGTGCACTGCGCCAATTTTTGATATAGCTCATCATTCCTCAAGACACACATGACATGGCAGAAAATCACATTGGTGTCACCACTGTGGAATATCTTGTTGTGAAAAGATATTCTCACCGATAGGTAATTACAGATTTTGTGTGTTCAACCACTACATATATAAATATACAGATAAGCCAAAACCTCGGAAAATACTGGCAATTTTAGAGCCGGTTCAGACAATTTATATACGGGCTTACTTACACACACACACCAACACACTTACATAGTGATTGCATATGTTTGTGTGAATGGCCCAGTGCGTCATTTTTTGTAGTGATAAGAAATGATGGAATGTAATAGATTATCTAGTTTCGAAATTCTATGCATACTTCAACAGTCATTTTTTACTGTTCAACTTTACCTATCTTTATTAATAATACCACATCATTAGAAAATTTTGAATTCATTATTTCATTTTTTTCTACGAATTTTTTCTCGATAAGTGTCCCGAGGTTATGTATTAAAATTTAAAAAAATACTATCGCTGTATTCTCCACCAGAAAAACATATTTTCACAAAAAGTCTTGAGCCTGAAATTACTTATGTAGCAAGTAAGAAAGTCTCAAAATCTTACCTAAGCATGTTGCTATGGAAAAATGGTTTTTAAAAAGATTCATGATCCTCAAAATCATAGTGCAGCATACTACACCAGAAAAACATACTTTCATGAAAAGTCAACAGAAAGTCTTGAAATTCTACCTCAACATGGTTTGCTTTCAAACCAGATTTTCAAAACTTTTCCTGATTTTAAAATTCTAGCACAGGAAGCTTTGCTAATAAAACAAGTCTTCATAACTTTTAAGTAGGTTGGACGTAGCTTCTTATCAAAGTCTTTAAAATCTCTACATGTCAGTCAAGTTCGATGTAAACAAAAATACAACCCATGTGACACTCAAGATTTTATATGTATATAAATAGGTAATTATATTATATAATCTTCATGAAACCAATGATGTCAGTGGTCCTTGTTTCCCACTTGCACCATGGAATGTGGCCGATCTGTAGAGATTTTAATAACTTTGAATACCTATTTATACAGAAAATCTAGCACAGTAAATTATTACTAAAAGAACAAGCTTTCATGTCAGAAAATTTTAAAAATTCCAGAACAGCCAGCTCAGTGAGTTGAAAGTCAGCTAAAACTTACTGTTGTGTTTTATTACTAACATTTGACAAAAAAAATTACTATTTAAGTACAATTAACTCAATAATGATACTGTGGGTGTGTGTATATGTGTGTACACGACACCACACAAATACCAAATACGGTCGGTTGCGTGTACTGCTGAGAGAGTGTGCGGGCTGACCCCAGAAAACAATTAAGCTGCACAGACGAAATGAACAGCCGTGAGCACAAAAAGGTAGTTCGTGGGTTTTACCCCACTGGCCCGCTAGGTGGTCGACGAGTGTGTAGTACACACTCGTCCGTCATCGACCACCCGTTGCCACACCACTCTCCTCCTAGTAAGTTTCCGAGGAAACTTAAGGTGACCTATGACGCCAGTCAAGTGTGACGCAGCGTTCACTACTATGCTCAGGGATGTCGTTCACATAGTAGGGTCGCCAGGTCTCTTCGGTTTGGACTTACCGAAGTTGGCTGGGAGTGTGGGTTGGGAAGGATGTGCTCGGGGTGCTCGAGGCTGTGGAGAAGGGTGTGCTCGAGTTTGGGATCTCATGAGCGGAGTCTGGGGATGAGACGTGGGAATGCTCATGAGGGGTGGCGGGTAGGTTACTGGTGGCGCCATTAAAGGCGGCATAACCAGGGCTGGGGATAGACCGATGCCGCAAGTTGTAGATGCGAGGGAATGGAAATTCCAGTTGGAGGCATTACAACTTGGGGGAGAGGCATTGGAGTTGTCGCTAGGGCGAACGACAGGGCGTTATGTGCTGCGAGCACGGCGGCGGTAAATTGCTCCCACAGCTGCAGTGATTGATTCTGCGATACAGGAGGAACCACCGGTTGCAGTACAGGGGGCTGTACCACAGACAGGGCGGGCTCCTATATGGAAGCCGGTAATGGAGCGGGGGTTTGGGACCGGGTTTTGCCGCATCTTTCGTCCCGTTTGAGTTCCATGTAAGAGAGACTGCGAGTGCGAGCTTCACGCCGGGGGCGGCCCCCTGCCTTACGATTCAAACGGGGACGCTTCGCCGGTTTTTCAACTGCCAGGGGACTCTTACCACAAGAGGTGGACGGCTGAGACTTGGGAACTTTCTCCGGCAAAGGTGTTGCCATTAAGTCGATACTGGAATGGTTATTGACGGCAGCACTTTCTGTCGGTTCGACCTCTTCACGTACTGGTGAGAGTACGCATTGAGGGACCGACGTGGGGGTTGGCGGGAGATGGACGGTTGGGGTCAGAGTTGGGTCGACGTCCATCGTTGTCTCTTCCAAGGCAGTCGGTGCAACTGAAGGGCGAAGTAACGGCGACTTGCCTTTTGGGACTGACGATGCCGTTTGTGAGGCTACTGGTGCTTCTGCAACTTTGGAAGTCGACGGTTGGGGGGACCGCTTTGTTGCTGCAGACGGATGTTTAAAATCGCTGGTACGCAACGTAGCAGTCGCTTGAGCTCGGCGCTTCCGAAGAGGAAGCGGTTCAATCTGTTTAACCGTCTTGAGCGGCGGGAATTCCCCAGAGGGGATGCCCGCCCAGGAAGATGGTTGAGGACTGGACAAAGGTCCCTTAGATTGAATGCGCTGTACGACTTCAGCGAATGTGCGGGTGTCAATCCGCGCATTGCTTAGTTGTACAGCGGTCCGAGCGTGAGGTAGCGTCTCCAACGAGTACGCGGTCTTCCTGGGGAGCGGAACAAAGACTCGAGAACAAGAGCTACAGACAAGGTCGCGCTGTACGAGCTCAGAGCCCCGAGTCGCTACTCCAGGAGCAGGCTGGTACTGTCAAAGTGGCACACCTCGACCCCTGGCAGCTGATTCCTCCCTCTGCCTCAGCATCAATCGCCGTTGCGGTACTCGAGAAGGAGTACGGCGTGTACCCTCTTGTGCAGGTCTGACAGAGGTAAGCGTCACAGATGACGCCGATACTTGATCGGACGAGAGGATAAAGGCGATGTCTGCTTCACCGGTGGAAAGGTGGCAGTAGCTGTGGAGGAAGGAGACTGGGCAATGTCAGCTGGTGACGTCGGGGGTGAGAAGGTGGAAGAGGGGGAGCGATGGTCGTCTACATGAGGAGACGATGGTGCATCGCCGTTACCGCCCTCTGTTGGTGGAGGAGTAGCCCTTAAAAGGGCTGTTTCTTCATCATCCGATAACTCGAGAATGCTGGGAGAAAGGCGCTCTTGTGACATTTCATTAGTCTACTACGCTACATGAAATATGATTAAAAGCTCCTGATGGGTAGCATCTGATGAAGAGTATATAACAGCCAAGCACGTCAAGAGAAGAGTGAGTTTCTAAAAGACGAATTTCACTCGTTTTCTTGACCGTAAACGCCGTTTATTTTTGTCTCGTAAACACAAACAAAGGTGCGGTTGCGGCAGCTGTTGTTGCATATTATTATTACGAGTTTGTTTTGTAGGCGGGGCCTGTTCGTCTTCCGAGGAGGAAGACGAGTCGTATTTATGCGACTGGGTGGCGCCACGAAACAATTTTCGTAATATGTCGTCGTCTACAACGCTTGACTTGTTGTCAGTTGCGTGAGCCGACTCGAATGAATGCGGGAGAGGAAGGGGAATCGCAATTGGTTTGTCGTCGAGCATAGCATCAGCTGTTTGATTAGGAGACTGACGGATGGGGTGCGATTGTGTATTTTCCTTCGATTACGCTTCGGGAGGCAATTCTTTATTTTGATCGTGTGTAATTACAATCGGGGAAGAATCGAGCGTGTTGTCTGTGTGTGTAAACGACATGGAAGGTTGGGGTGAGGCATTCGAGGGAAAGTCGTCGTTTTTAGGTAAGACGACCTCAGATGACAAGTCAACTGTCGGTCTCGAAGGATCATCGACGGAAGTTGAGTCATCTGGGTCGGCTTCTATGTCTGTGTAGATATAGGCCAACTTTAGGCGATCGATTGATACGCGTGTGTGTCATCCTTGTATGTCGATCTCGAACCATTTATCCGTACGGTTGAGGACTTTGTAGGGTCCGGAGTACGGTGGGTTGAGTGCCTTACGAGGTGTATCGACGTGTAGCTATACGTTTTGGGCTGATTTCAGATCAGCGGGGACGTATGAGGGGGAGTCGCCGTGGTTGCGGTTAATTTGAGTGAACACATTTGCCCTTGTGCGAATGCGTTGTGGAAGGTTATGTCGTCAATGTGACTGACATCACTTGGTGGGCTGTCTTCAAAGAAATCAGTCAGGAGACGGAGCTCTTCACCATAAAGGAGTTGGGCTGGAGATACGCCGAGGTCGGAGATGACCGTCGAGCGCCGGCCAAGAAGAATGAGAGGCAAATTGGCTGCCCATTCTCCACGCGAGTCTTTGGAGTTCTCACGGGCTATGATGGTGGCTTTGAGAGTTCGATTCCAGCGCTCTATTTTGCTGGTTGATTGGGGTGATACGCCGTAGTTGAAATTTTGTGTATTCCCAACTGGCGTGCAACCGAGTTGAATAAAGCGCTTTCAAACTGGCATCCCTGGTCCGTCGTTATGATTTCAGGGATGCCAAAGGAGGACACCAGTGTTGGACGAAGAGTGTTGCCACTCGATCCGCAGAAATATCCGTTGTTATGATGGCGTGAGGCCATCGTGTGGCGCAGTCAATCATTGTCAGACAATGACGAGGACCGCTAACCATCGGCAACGGACCCACGATATCGATGTGCACATGCTTTAAGCGATCGGTAGGGCGGAAAGCTTGGAGAGGGGCTTTGGTGTGTCTACCGATTTTGGCTTGTTGGCATGCGGTGCACTCTTTCCACCAACGTAGGTGGTCAGATCGTAGGCCAGGCCAAATGAATCGATTAGCGATCGGGCGGGCAGTTGTCCGGCCACTTGGGTGCGAGAGCCCATGAATCGAATCGAAGATGGTTCTCCGATATTTGGCGGGTACGAAGGGTCGTTTTTTCCCTGTGGACGTGTCGCACGTTAAGAGTAACGTGTGTCCGGGTACTCTGAACGATTCAAGGAGGGCAGAGTTGGGGTCTGCAAGGTATTGGGCAAGTTGAGGATCGTGTTGTTGGTAAAGGGCCATTTCATTGTAAGGCACAACACAGGGAGAGGTAATGGCGGAGATTTACATACGCGACAAACAATCTGCGGCTATGTTGTCCTCTCCTTTGATATAGCGAATATCCGTTGTGAACTGCGAGATATACTCTAGTTGATTTTGCTGGCGTGGTGAAGCTTTCTCGCACGCCTGAAACAGGGCAGTTGTGAGGGTCTTGTGGTCTGTATCGACGGAGAAAACACGCCCTTTGACCAGGTTACGGAAGTGCTTCACCGCTGCAAAAACAGCGAGTAATTCGCGGTCGTATGTTGGATATCGGCGTTTGGTTTCTGATAATTTGCGGGAGAAAAATGCCAAAGGCTCTAGCGATCCAGCACCGTGTTGATAGAGGGTAGCCCCTATCGCGTGGTTAGACGCGTCGGTTGCCAAGACGAGTTGTTTAGACTCGTCAGGATGCGCCAAAAGAACAGCATTTGCTAACGCCTGCTTTAGGTCGCGGAAGGCGGTTTCGGCAGTGTCAGTCCAAATTATCGGGGTTTTGTCACGTTTTTTGTTGGAGTGGATAAGCGCGAAGAGTTTACTCTGAATGTGAGCGCAATGTTTAATTGTGCGCCGGTAGAAATTCACGATTCCGAGAAAGCGCCTAAGGTCATGAACGGTTTTGGGAAGTGGGAAATCGAGTACAGCTTGGACACGTTCGGGAGTAGGTTTGATACCTGCGCTGTTGACTCGATGGCCAAGGAAGGTGAGCTCTTCACATTCATGTTCGGACTTGTTACCGTTGACAGTGAGGCCAGCGTTGTAGATACGCCGAATGACCTCGGTAACACGTTCTTCGAGCTCATCGAGGTTGGAGGCGGTAATGAGGATGTCATCAATGTACACATAAGCGTAGTCGATGTCTCGCAACAATCCATCAATGTACCGTTGGAAGGTTTGGGCAGCGTTTCGAAGTCCGAAGGGCATATAGGGAAATTCGTAGAGACTGAAGGGGGTTATGACAGCTGTTTTAGGGATATGTTCTTCGGTCATTGGGACTTGGTTAAACGCCCGCACGAGATCTAATTTGGTGAATAATTTGGCACCAGTTAGTCTGGCGTGGAAATCCATAATATTCGGGACAGGGTATTAGTCGGGTAATAGTTCGTGCGTTGAGTGCTCTGTAGTCACCAAGCATGCACCATGTTTTATCGGGTTTCATGTGCATATGCAAGGGGGATGACTAGACACTTTTGGAGGGTTGGCAGTCACCACATTCGAGCATAGTTTGGAAGGAAAGGCGGGCTGCCTTTAACTTCTCGGGATGTAGACAACGGGCATGGCAAAACACCGGTTGACCTACAGTTTCGATATCTTGGGTGACTTCGGTAGGGGAAATCCTCGCCTTCTTTACCAGTTACGCCGGGAAATTTGTCGAGGATTTTTTGGAATCGACTATTTGAGTGGGCGATGGTAAGGCAAATCTCCAGGGGATAGTCGATGGGGCGAGGTTTACCTACTACAGCAAGTCCTGTGGTCTTATCAAGGAGGTGCCCTTCGCTGACATTGGGAAGCAGTTGGTAATGGCTAAGGAAGTCTGCTCCGATGATGGGATCAGCGATATCGGCGATGATAAAGGCCCACTTGAATTCGCGGCGAAGGCCAAAATCTACCTGCACCAGCTTAACTCCGTAAGTACTAATTGGAGTTTGGTTCGCAGCGTAGATTTGGAGCTTAGCGTTACATTTCTGGTCTTCAGCGATTGGAGGTATAGCCGATATCTCCGCACCAGTGTCGACCAGGAAGTGATGCTCGCTAACAGATCTTCCACGAATAGACGGACTGAGTTGAAAACGAGTGGGAGTGCCATCTTGACTGACTCGTTTACTCGTTTCCCAAATGAGTAGGGGATTTGGAATCACGGCGGTCGCGATTTTGGGGTTTTTCCCACTATGAACATGGGGGTCTGAGCAGTTGCGCGATTTCCTCCCAAACTGTTGTGATACCAACAGTAGCAATCCCGTGAACGGGAGGGAGAGCGAGTATTCACCAGTCTGTTACCATCAATGACTCTACGAGTCATTGATGGTAACAGACTGGTTTCGAAGGACCGAAGCTAGGGTCACGAGAGCGCGATTTGTCTCTTGACCTGGCGTTGTGTGAACACAAATGCCTATGTTCTGGGAATGGGGCGGGATCTTTAGGGGGGTTGACAGAACTCACCTGTTTTTCAGCCAAGAGCTGTTGAAGCAGCAGGGTAATGGTAGCTAACTCCGTGGAATTAGTTGTTGGTGCTGTCGACGGGAATGCCGCAGGAGTTGCGATAGCGGAGATGGTGCTGGTCGCAGGGGATGTCGACGGAAAGGTTTGCTCGAGAGCTATTGCCTCGTCAGCTTCGAGCGCTGTCTGTTGAGAGGTTGCGGGCTTTGTCATGGCCAATGTTTGGCGGATATTGACCGGGAGGGATTGGAAAAGAAGGTTACGGAGGACATCATCATTTACTCTTCCTTCGTTTAAGGTGACGAGGCGGCGATGGTACGCCAAAGGCCTCTCGGAAGGTTGACGATGGGTGTTTTCCAACAGAGTTCTAATCCGGGTGTAGGAGGAGGGGGAAAATTCCTGTTGGATTTGATTTCGGAGGTTTGACCAAGTGTGCAGCGAGTCGTCTGAACTGTAGAGTAGTTCTGACACATCATTGGCTACCTGGGTCGGGAAGTGGCCGGAGATCACCAGGTAGAGCTGAAATTCGCTAGTATTGCCACTGGCGCAGGCAAGATTCTCAATCTGCTGCAGCCAGAGACGCACATTCTCGGCGTTGAACGGAGGAAGGCCTGTTTGTAACCATGGTGGGTGTGCTTGTAAGGAGGATGAGACAGTAGTCGCGGCGGAATTTGCTTCCTGCTGGTGCGATTGCTGATTGAGGATGGGGGACAGCCTCAGCGTGGAACTGTCAACCAGCTGGTGCTGGTTGACTGGAAGTTCCTCGCCCAGGAGGTAGTTGTTGAAGAATGGGCCGAAATTTACAAGCGATGAGGACTGTGGGATCGCCAAGTTTGTCGGTACAGTCGACAAACACATGCTGACATGCGGCGTTGAGTGGATGGCAGACGCATGGTTGGGCTGGTTCTCCGTCCTCCTGGGAGGATTGCTGACTGTGGCCTTCGCAGGCATCAGCGGGAGAACCAGGTCGTTGAGGGATGACGGGGTTAGTTTGGAGGCCATGGTGGTAATTGAAAAAGAAGGCTAAGTTTACACTTTCCTCGTCGGCAGCTGATTGCTGACTGTTTGCTTCTCTTTGGGTTGGCTGGTCGGTACTTGCGTACTGACATCGAGCCTGGGGAGAGAAGAGGGAAAAATGGAAAAATAGGGTGATGGAAAAGGAAGGAGAAGGAGAACCTTCTCCGTCAGCAGTCGAGTGCTGACTGATTTTTGTGGACGTTGGTCGGTACTTAAGTACCGACAAGCAACGAGGGAAAGGGGAAGGAGAAGGAGAACCTTCTCCGTCGGCTGACGAGAGCCGACTGAGTTCCTTCTTCGGTTGTTGGCGGGTATGCCAACGTTTTAAGAAGGGGCGTGGTTTAGCCAATCAGCTGTTGAATGCTGATTGGTTGTTGTTTCCAAGCAAGTTGGAAATGGTGGGGAAGGAGGTGACGGTTCCTTCCCTGTTGACGATGAAACGTCAACAACAAAAGTATATACTTACGTCGGAGGTCACCACTTGTGGGTGTGTGTATATGTGTGTACACGACACCACACAAATACCAAATACGGTCGATTGCGTGTACTGCTGAGAGAGTGTGCGGGCCGAATTCAGTAAACAATTAAGCTGCACAGACGAATGTACAGCTGTGAGCACAAAAAGGTAGTTCGTGGGTTTTACCCCACTGGCCCGCTAGGTGGTTGACGAGTGTGTAGTACACACTCATCCGTCATCGACCACCCGTCGCCACAGATACAATATTGGCTGAGAATCGGGTCATCTTTTTCATTTTGTTTGAAACATTTTTCTAACAAATGGTCTGAAATCACTTGTTGGTTGTCACAGATTTTTGATTGACTCATCAATTTTGTAACTCCGTGAATGGTACTATCTGGTTGAAAAGTGGAATGAGATATTGGTCTTCGGAACACTCTTCTTCCAATGTAGTTTTTGAATCATTACGTTGTTTCGTTATTTGTACTATCACTTTGTATGAAAATCTGATTTTTGATGTGCCCGTATTCTTCAAATTGGTTTTTTTGAAATTTCAGTTTTAAAATACCGTATTTGCAAAGTTAAGTGAATAGGATATCATTAGAAAGGAAATTTTATTATGATTTACATGGTACATAGTCTCACGTATTTTGTTTGAGATTTTAGCCAGATCTAGTGGTCATGTAGAGAAAAAATATGTGGTTGCTAGTTGACATGAAAATGAAGTTGTTGATTGTTAGGTAAATTTCAACAAGCAAGAAGGGGGCAATCAGGGCCTGTTTACAAGACAAAAGAATTGTTGTGTGAGTGATTCCCCATGACGCAGGGGCTGGTTCGATGGCATAGATGTTTTCTTAACATCCAATAAATACTGTGAATCTTGTCTAGTAAACATGTAGGGTTGATAATTGAAATACATATCACATCTTAACCTGGATTTGTGAAGCTTCTAATCAATTTTAGTCAAGAACAATACACCAATAGAAAAAGAAAATATTTTCCTTCATTTACAATTTTTGAAACCCACTTCACCTTCAATACAACATGAGCTGCATTGGATGGGTCAATTAGGGCTTGTAACCATTACCATAACCAGAATAATAACCACTAAAATCTAAACAAATTGATAACATTGATTTGAGTACCGATAACCAAAACAAAAATTGTGACGATCGCAGTGGTTATGTGAATACCTACTCACATATTGTCAGATAAAGTTCTGCTACCACATGTAGGGGCAAATGCCTCATCTCCCCTCAGTAGCCCAGCAATACAAGCTGTATCGGTGATGTAGGTAGCAGTTTTTAAGCGACTTTACTCCTCGCACCACAATTAAAAAAAGTGGTAAATCCGAACACAGGAAAACCTTCTACTAAATCCACCCGCTGTGTGCACTTACATTTAGGTAGGTATCCACGGTAATAATAAAATAATATTTAATGATCAGAGGAGTAAAAGCTTTTCCATTAATACTGCTCAAATAATTTTATTAAAGTTATTTCTGCGCAAAATATTCGTTATGGTTGAGAATAGACATATGAATCAAGAAAAACAAATGAATCTATAACGTCAGTAAGCAATAATTGCGATTCATTATTGAAAAGTTTTGCCAATTTTACAACTAATATTTTAGTTCAATGATATGAAAAATATTTTAAGGATATATCCGAGCTTCGAACATATACATAATGGACTGCGCATACTGATAAAATTAACATTGGCTTATATAGAGACACCATGAAGGCGTACATTTCATTCAAAAGTTCCCTATTTTCAGGATTTATCAAATATCATACGTCAATTGATTAAATAATTGGGAGGGATTTGCATTGTCATTTTACAAAATGAAAGTGTTTTTAAAATTAAATAGCGTCATTTATTCCTTTTTAATATACGTAGGTGAATTCTCGGTCCAATGGAAAACGGAATTTATTAAATAACCGTATTTCATAAGTGACACCTTCCAAAATAATAAAATTATAATATTGAATTTAAATATTCGCGAGCATTTCAATGAGTTTAACAAAATATGCTGAAACTTGAAAACCTGAGAGATCATTTGAAAATTTTTGCGTAATGTGTGAGAAAAGAGCATAATCATACGTTTCCTCCAAGGAATAAAATGACAGTTTAACAATTTATATTCGCAAACTCGTAAAATATAAACCCGAATTTACGACTGTTGATCTTCAAAGTATTTTAGCCATAACTTAATTTATTTCAAACAAGAAAACCTGGTTAAAAATACGTTCAATTTGAGAATTCTTAGTTTTTAATATTTTGAAAAATACAGTTTGATAAGGGAAGGAACTTTTGAATGGAATGTACATTTCATTTGGTTGACTTCAACATTTTATCAGTATGCGCAGTCCATCTAGTATATGGTCGAAGTATCCGAGGGTATAAGTCGCGAAATGGAAAATAATAATCACAATGACCCGCATATTTTTCATATTTGTTCGCAGGGTCTGAAGCTTTCGATACAAAAATCACGAAACAATATTTAATGAAAAACAGCTCCATTCTTTGTCCAGTCTACCTCAGTGATCCAATCTTTTCGGAGAATAACATTTTTCCATATCCGTTGGAAGATGAATATGCAATTCGTTACGAGCAAAAACAACTGAAATTCCAATATTTTTCAAAATCACCAGAAGCCATCAAGGTAATACGATGTCCCGTCCTGATTGATCAGTTTTTATCGCATCTATATTTTCAAGAAGTTTACGGCACATGGACTGATTTGACGAACGCACAAAACGTGCTCAGGGCGTACTTTGTGTTGGCCAGTGACGTAATCAACAATGCGGATTCAGAAATTCAACCACTGAATATTGTAATGTTCACTGTATACTATTCACAGTTATTACCGTATATCCTTAGAACAGGTGAGGAGGCTGAGATAATACCTTTTGAAACTCCGCCGACCCCCACACTCGCAATAAATTTCACCATCGGCTCCCACCAGTCAACGGAGGCGAACGGACTGCGTTTATTTGGAGAACGGGCCGAACTGTTTTTCCTGGCAAAAACTTACGGATTCTTCAATTACGATTTCAACGCCTATTGGAGAGTAAAGGAACTGATACTAATTCTGGAGCGAATGAAAAAAGGTACTTAATTAGGTTTTTGCGTGCGCATAAAGTGCGTCTTTCACGTTTTTAATTAATAATTTTAGTAGCACCGTAGGGCAGATGCGGTTGTCAGCAGGTACCCTGCAGGTATAGCCTTAAGCCTATTAGTTTATTCGCGACGAGAATGTGATGCAGTTAGAGACGTATTTAATAGGTTGAAACTGTAATCCTGGGCTGCCTAAAATCGGTTGCTCTCCTTTATCCCTAATGGCGCCGAGTATTAAGGTATTTCGTGGGATTCGTGATATTTTATCCCTTTTATGTCGTGGCATTAAAATTGATTCGTTTTTTTCTCTTTTCAACGGGTCGTATTTAATGTCGAGTCCGCAACTTTGCCGACCTAAACATTTGTTTTCCCTCAACTCTATAGTCCAGTCTCTTCCTCGTGTAGAAATACGTTTAAATGCGGTACCTAGCTGATGATTGAAAAGTTTCATACAGAGCAGCAATAATTCTGGACCATCGATAGGTAGGGTACAGTGAGGTCAAGTGGACCACTACCAGTTCGGCGCTACTAAAAAGTCGATGGCACTGAATGAATTTTAACGTCCATTGAGTGTGTTTGCAGCAATATGTCACAAGTTAGTCAGATAATCTATAAAATAAAATTCAGTCCTTATTTTGGTATATTTATCCGCGATTTTTGCAACATTCACATTTTAATTTTGAAAAAAAAACTGCTCCTCTCACTTCGCGGTTTCTCAGCCCCTATTTGAGCTACAAAGCAGAAATTGGTACTGCTGGAAATAGGAGAAAATTTTTTCGAGTGCTCTAGAAAAAAAGATTTTTCTATCGTTATTAATTTTTCAGAGATTACCCGCTAAACAATACTGTAAATTAATGAGAAATTTGCCATTTTTTAAATTATTGTTTATTTCAAAAACTAATAATATGGTAGAAACAAATTATATCGAAATTTAAATTGTAAAAAAAAAAAATACAAGAACAGAACCTTCCACTCGGTGTGATTTCTGTTTTCCACCCCGGTATGTTTCATAAATCAAAAAATTCAGTAACTTATCGATTCTTTGTGGCCAATCATTATGTAAGGAGATGACGTGCTACTGCCAGTAATTGTGCAAGGAAGTGGTTTCGAATCTTCCCAGGTTTAAAATTAAGATAAAAAGATTCAATTTTTAAAAGTAGCTACTTCTAACCCTCTCTTGAGACTCGCATTTCATCATAGGCTGAAGAAGCTCTGATGAAGGATAGGGAAGAGAAAGACTGAAGTATAAGATTTATTTGGGAATAATTTATTAAATTAGGAATAATCATTAAATTATTTTTCTACGACTTATAATTATGTGTGATTTAAGTGGCGAAATTATCTGATGCTGTTTCTGAAGATTTGTTTTTAAAATACTTACTTTAAATTTTGAATTGGTATTGAATTTTCAAACTATGTTCATTAAAAAATTTAATTCCTTTATTTTATATTAAACGATGGAACCAAACGAGTGTGAAAAGTCAAGTGTACGCACTAAGTCTGGTTGAAAAGGTGTATATGCCCCCTCGAACTTCGAGAATATTTGATAAAATATGAAATACAACTAAAAAGTTGTTTTTTTCATATAATTTTCAAATTTGAGTGCAAGATAGAAATGAAATAATTAAGGAATGATCAAGTCAAATCAGATGATATAAGACCATTAGCTGCTTCCAAAAAGTAATGCAATACTAACTAGGAAATGAAAAGTAATAAAAATTTTGAGTGATCATTTGGACAAACCATTATTTGTGTGTAATGAGTAATTGAACATGATTGTATAATTATAAGGCGAATTATAATAATCACGTGAATCATTTCAACAACAAAAATTAAAAAATTTTTATAGTGGTTCACTAGATCAGATTTTACAATTTTGTATCTGTTGAAGTCAGATGTCAATTTTGGTGGAGATCGTGACAACATAATTACGAAAGTTGAAGATATTTCTTATAAAATAAAACAGGAGTGAGGTTCTTAGATGGGTTATGGTATGAATAAATGTTCCGTCCCGTTTCTGCAGACAAATCAGTTCGTCTACAGAAACGTGTCGAACAAAATATAGACAACTATTATTCTTAATTCTTAGAATAATAGCTGTCTATATACCGAATTGCTTCTCACGATCAGACACCACCAGATATGCTGACTATTTCATGTCATCATATTTGGCGGATGTTCTGTATCACGCCACCTTTTTGGTCGGCCATATTTGATTAAAACAATGAAAACGAAGGTGATGTCGTGTCCTCATTTGGAAGACATGATCATTCCTAAACCTACAGTCAAGTAGACAAGTTAGGGTTCACACTAGTTGTTGTGAACATTAGGTTTCATTAGTCTTAAGAAATAGTATTAAGTATAATTTCGAAGT
>WOFM01000416.1:0-78286 GCA_011428145.1 Ericerus pela | reverse complement strand
CAGAAAACTGTCGAAATGTGAATCTGTTGACTCTTTAATATAAGACTTGATAAAATATTAGAAGTTGTCTGAAAGAAAATCAAATTTGATTATTGTTGTCATATTTTGTCTTGAAAATGAATTCGAATTTGGATACTATAATATCCGAATCTGTGTTTCACCGCTTACATGATGTTGTCATGTTTTGACGTCATTATAAGTTTAAAATAATTTTTATTTTTGAGTCCCAAAATCTCGGTCTTTTCAGTACTCAAAATGATATATTTCCAGTTTTTAATGTGTAAACATTCTTGCTCTCTAGTCCACTTCCTCCCGGGTGTAAAAAAATATTTGATACAAAAAAGGTGAGATTGCATAAAAAAACTGCATGGCGCACTGTCCAGTTTCAAATTCTGTTTGTCACATAACATACACACATACACTCACAAGCAGACATCCGTGGCAAGCTGGCGGCACTCAGCTGAATGTTTACACATTAAATATGTGAGGGGGAACCATCTCACGCCTTTTTTTATTTAAATTATGTCTGCAGAATCAAGTTGAAAAATTATGCCTGAATAATCATTAGGAGTAATTTTTCTTTTGGAAATAACATTATGGGTAAATTTTGGAACATGTAAAACATTATTTATTTCAATAATTTCATAACATTTGACAATTCTTAACTATACTTATTTGAATAAATATTTTACTCGTAAGTGTCGCCTCCAATATAGATAATTCATCAGCAATTCCAATTCCAAAGGATGTGCCTTCTCAATTCTGGTAAAGCTGTGAAGAAATCGAAAGTCTGTTGTGAGATGTAGGTAGTTCTTTTCAAAAGTCCAGAAATGATTCATCATCCACCAGAGAGTCTCCAAATGAACAAACTTCGATAAAAGAATCGCTGTTGCAAGAAGAATTACTACCTATAGGTAAATTAGAATTATGAAATAATTTTACGTACCTAGTCTACCTACATTATTTTTATTTTGCCGTACCTAATTAATTTTCTGCAATAATTTTTGCCAGTCATTCGCGGTACAAACAGCTTAGGTATCTATATGCTCGATCCAGTTTCGGTGGACCAGGTTTTTTATCATTACAATGTACCTACTATACTTTGACCAATTATTGTGACAGGATGTGTGTCTGCAGATTTTTTGTCAGTGCGATGTTCTTGATTCAAAGATTAGGAAATTTTGAGATTGTTTTGGACGTTTCCGAATGAAATGATTGGTACAACAACATGGGAAACTTGGAACTCGTACGATAAGTTGCGATGTGTGATTTCAGTAGTCTGGTTGATCAGAATTTTAGGAAAATTGACGACGCTCGTGATTGTTGTGAGCAAATTAACGATGATCACGTGTACTGTACCATTTAGATGGAAAACTGCGATAATTCCTATTATTGGCAATGGAGAATGATGATCTACGAAATCTTAGTTTAGTGTGGATTTCGACACTTTTCAGCTTGAATTGTTCGGTCCCTTTAACTGGGTTCATCCTTCTCCATCAATTTCTGACCATAGGCCTCATAATTTTGGTCATTCTTTGATTATGTCTCTCACCATTCTTCTGCATAATCGAATGAACTTGGAAGTGAAGCATACAATTTTATGACCATTTTCTCGTCACTCATCTCTAAACCAGACTCAATAAGATTTTGCACCCGATGCTCGGGAATAATTGTATTCATTTAAGTTTCCTCAAACACCAATCTTCGGCTTGATTAATTTCTCTTGTGCAACAACAACGCCAAACTGAAATAGATGTAAATTCTTCGTGCATTTTTTTTTTTATTATTTATCGTAGGGTCACTCAATCTTTAATTTTGTAAAAATAACTATCTTCAACATTATAAAAAACAAGCCCTGAAGCGCCACTCCACGGTGCTTTGGCTTGTGCCAGCCCTTGGTTTTTTCTGTCGTACCCTTAGGTAACACTGTGGAATTCGTTCTTTCGGTAGAAGGAACAAACAATTTTTTTTTAGTGTCTGTTTGTGGCTGTGTAGGTAGTGGCGCATGCGCTTCAAATAAGAGAGAATAATTGGGGAAATAACGTCAAGAAATGATTTTTCGAAATAATTTTAAGGGCTTAATGTAGGTATGCATATTGTAGTAATAATGCACAGAGCTCCATCCTGTTTAGCGTCACATTGAACTTGTCCTTTTTCAGCATTACCTAATATAGGTACTTAATTTCTTCTTCAGAGTTGTGCAGTAAAAATTTCAAGCCTTTTTCCTTGCGATTTCTTCATCCCACAAGCTTTTCTTGCTTATTATGTTCGACCTTAATTTTTTCTGTCAAGTCTATATATTTTAAATATTCTTTAGGTGCTATAATTTCAATAGTTTCTGAATTTTTTTCTTTGTCTATTTTTATGGGAGTTGTAAAACGCAAATTTGAGGAAGTTGTCATGTTAGAGGTTACAAAATCGGTTAAACAATTTTTAGCTTCAGTTGTTTAATTACACTTTTTACCACTGCGTCAGAAAAAGGTATTGTGTTTGACCCGTTTTCTGGCAATCATCAAATGAAATTTTGTGCCACTCTGTAGCATTCAATATTCATCATAAAAATACGAATGAGGTTCAAAAAATTGGTATTTTCCCTGGTGAGTACTGGCCAAAGAAATCCGAAAAATTCTCCATAGATGACCCAAAAATTAGATTCAAAATTTGGGAATCTTTTTCATCAAAAAAATAAGATGACCAATCACAAGCCCCAATTCCAAATAATATGGAATAACGCATTCTGATTGGATAACCCAAAAGTGTCTAGGATGTTGTATTTCTTGTGGTTATATAAATATTTCAAATAACACCATTCTCTCAGTATTATATTAGCCTTCCTTAGTTTTGCACATATAAACATTTCACCAGCAAAATTTCGAGTTTTGATGTTTTACTGTTTGATACATCACCGAGTATGTTTTCTGAGGTACTGAGTCAAAATTTGGTGTACATTTCTTCATTTGACCAATTCTTCAACTACCAGTGGGCCCCAAAATGGGGTCAATTTTGAGTTTCCACATTTTATTGTGTAATACATCACCAAATGTTTTTTGAAGTGCTGAGTTCGAATTTGTGTTCATTTTTGCATTCAACCCATTCTTCAACTGCCAGTGGCGTTTAAAAAGGGCTCAATTTTGAGTTTCCACATTTTATTGTGTAATACATCACCAAATATGTTTTTTGAAGTGCTGAGTTCGAATTTGTGTTCATTTTTGCATTCAACCCATTCTTCAACTGCCAGTGGCGTTTAAAAAGGGCTCAATTTTGAGTTTCCACATTTTATTGTGTAATACATCACCAAATGTTTTTTGAAGTGCTGAGTTCGAATTTGTGTTCATTTTTGCATTCAACCCATTCTTCAACTGCCAGTGGCGTTTAAAAAGGGCTCAATTTTGAGTTTCCACATTTTATTGTGTAATACATCACCAAATATGTTTTTTGAAGTGCTGAGTTCGAATTTGTGTTCATTTTTGCATTCAACCCATTCTTCAACTGCCAGTGGCGTTTAAAAAGGGCTCAATTTTGAGTTTCCACATTTTATTGTGTGTTACATCATAGCATACATTTTTTGATATGCCTTTTTGTTAAATCATTATTATATATTATTATTAATATAGTCCAATATTGTAGATTTGACAGTGTTTAAAATCAATTTTAAACTTTGAAATTGTTTTTCTTGCGTCTGATTGGAATTTTTTTGTTGATCAATAAATAAATTTGAATTGCTGTAATTGAGAAAAAAACAATATGCTGAAAATCAAATTCTCTTTTGTTCAAATATTACAATATCAACAATTATCTATCACTTCTATAATAAATTCTTCTTATTGTGAAAAACTGCTAGACTTCCATTTTGCACTTCATAAAAAATTATTCAAATAATTAAATTTCAAAAAAAAAAAAATGAAATCATAAAACATAATAGAACTAAAATGTTGAAAACAAGTTTTCCAGGTTATACAATAATAATTTTTTTACAAAAGGGAATTACAATTAACGCTGTCGCTGGCAGAAATACCTTTTGATATTAATATAAAAATCAATACTGTCTGGTTCTCATTAATTAAATTGTGCTATAAATGATATTTAAATGAATGTTGATTTCAATAAGTACCTACCTATCATTAAGCCTAATCTGAAATTAATTGAAATCAAATGGAAAGTGGAGAGTTTTCAACAGCACACCTAAGGAATTTAAACATTCTTAACAAATAAAACCCCCTAATATTTTGAATAGATGTAATAGTTCTGTGTATTTCAGGGTTGTCAAATCTGTGTTAAATTTACCAAAAATTGAATCAGGGAAATATTTAATATGAAGGGATCTACATTGCTTCGTTCAAAAATCTTACATTATGTATTTATAACATGTGACTAGGATGGCACTTCTGCTAGCGACTGCGTTTGTTGTAATTACACTTTGTTAAAAAATTACTTTTATAAATCACGGAAAACTTGTTTTCAACATTTTAGTTCTATTGTATCTTATGTCCCTACAGGCAGCAGTTTCATTTTTTTTTTTTTCAAAAATTTAATTATGGCTTGTCCATTAACATGAGCGGATTTTAGAGATGTGAGAGTTAAATCAGATCGAGCAATTTAATGCAGTTTAGATAAATTTTATATAGCGCGAGCAAATTTATAGTGAGCATTTTTTCATTTTTCTACTTAAACAGATTCTGCGTGATCGGATTTTTATTTATTTTTTATTTATTGAATTCTCACGAATTCAGCTCAATTTAATTGTGAATTTTAACATTTTATGTCACCAATTTATACGTCTATGTTATGAAGTTTATTTTTTCTCGTTTAAAAATCTTATACAATATAAGTATTATAAGAGAATTTTTAATAAAAAATATAAACACCTAGTGGTACTATTAATTATTTAAAAATTAGGATGTGCAACCATGTTCAGAAAAATAATAAAAGTTTTTGTTTATGATGATAATTTAATTCATATTCTTCAAGTATAAAAACAAGAATGGAGAAGTATTCGAGATGTCGAATGGAATTTGTAATTACGTTCAACTCGATTATTACGATAGCTAATAATATATCAACTTAGCAGTCATGTAGGTACATTTTCTACCTAAATAATTATTTTGGGTTCTTTGATCAACAATATTATTCTCAACATAATGTGATACTAATATTTAGGACTTTTGTCTGTAAGAGGGGTAGATTTAAATTTATTTTCTGCAGCTCAGTGTTCTGCATAGTGCTAAATACTCACTCACCGAACACATTTTTCTACCTGTTCTGACATAAAAGGACGATATGTTTGGAACCACTGCCCTCAACGAACTGGTCCCATTTTTTTGTTCACCAGAAATCCTTCTTTGAATCAGATTTTTTCTCAAGTAGGTTATTCTTCCCGCCTCAACCCTTCTTCGCACCCTTACACTGTTTACTAGACACACTTCTGACACTTTGCAACATCGCAAATTTCGGTTTTGAGGTCCTGTTTTTACGATAATTCAGAAAGTATTCAAGTCTATTTTCGTATTCTTCATTTCAAAATTGTAAAAATGGGTACAATTCCGAAATTTGCGATGGTTTTCATTATTTTTTTTGCGATTCAGGACTAAAAGAAAAGTGGAAATATGTTCTGCAGCATTAATATTAGGTAGGTAAGTAGTAGTGTGACAACTTCCCGATTTCACCGCTATAGGTAAGTCCAGTCAACTCAGATCCCTAAAAAATTAGAAGCTGTATAATTTGGCTCAAAACTAGTCGAAATTACATCGAATTTGTTTTCATTTTTTCTGAATTATTTTGTAAAACTTCTCACAATCCACCGCAGTAATTCACTACACAACAAATGAACCCGCCCCTAACTCCTAATTCCTCGGGGATATGTAGTCATAATTTACGTTTCCAGCAACACAACTCAAAATCAATGTTCGATCGTAGATTAATGGCAATTATTACTCTAATCAAAGTGAATGAGATGTTATGGTTCTTACATTACACATTCACATCATCCAATTTGATCAAACATGTGAATCCTGATGAGAATTCTCAGTGGACGCAACTAAGGGATGACTGGAGGAAGCTATAGCCCTCCACTCTTCAAAAAAAAAACAAACAAATAACAACTTGTAACGGCCAAAAGAGGTGGTAATGTACCTAATTAGAACCACTTTCAGTGTTACACCATGCACGAAATATCACGTACTTTTAAAGCAGTAATACTTCTAGAATAACTTCAAATTTATCATCCACAAACTATAGTGGACCTTAACAGTTGTTAGAGACTCAATAATATTTTATAACACACGAGTGAGTTTACACATTTAATAAAATAATACTTAGTACATCACAGTACATATATATATATGTTAATATTATACATATACAATCACAATTCAACAAGCAAGACTATCTGTTCACTAGAGACTTCTACTAGAGAGGTTCCAGGTACTTAGAAGTAGCTGTCGAGGAACTGTGTCTTATTCCACTGAATCGAGGGATTATATACTCGTTCAGGGTCTGAAAACGTACGAGTCGGATAGGTAAAGTGAGGTAGGGTGTTGTTATTATAGGGTTGTGCTGACTCGTCGAGTACTCGAGGGACAGGCACAACTAGGTCATGAATATACAGAAGGTATATCTATATTCATAAAATTAAATACGGGTAATTTAGTGGTTGTTTATAAAGAGTTATAGGATGATTATTGTTGATAAATATCTACGTTTTTGATGTTCGAAAATGTGTGGACAAATATGTTCGTCATTTCTAAAAATAGACAAAAATATACGTTACACAACTAACAAAAGTTGAAAAAATTAAGTATGTATCTACCTACCATATCTAAAAATAAGAAAATAAAATGTGATATTTTTTTGTCAGCCTCCCCACACCCCTCCTAAAACAAAAGAATCTGCGTACCCACAGTACAATTTTTGGGACGTTTTGACAAAATTTTTTCTCGCAAAAGCCTAATTGACGATTATTTTCTGAGAGCATGCGAGGTAATCGAAGAATTTTGCGGAGATTTTTACCCTAAAACCGCCCATTCATACGCCACTGTACGCCACTGGTGATTCAAAAATAAATTAATTTTCAAACATGTGACCTTTCGCTAAGATTGGTTGTTGTTAGGTTAAAACAAGTGTTTTTCTCGATGAAGCCTAGAAAATGAATTTTTGTCAGAACCATTATCAGAAGGGTAAAAGAGGGAAAATCACACTGAATAGTTAATAAGTTAGGAACAAATTGACCAATCAAAATCAAAATTGGTAGGTCTAGTCCTTGTATGGGAAGTACTGTTTGTACCAATTTTCGTGACTGTTGAAAGAGAATTGCAACTTTTGTTAAGATAACGTGAAAAATTATCACCTCCAACAGCTCCAGGGAACAAACCATAATACCAATAAGATCCAAATTTAAAACGATGTTAAATATACTTCAGTTCAAAACCTGTATCAAATTTTGTGACCGGGTATAGCTTGAAAATTATTCTTTTTAGAGCCATTAATCTGCCAATAATGGAACAAAATCGCTCCTACCAGACGTACCGTAAGGCTTTTCCGCACCAAAATTGGTAGATACGTCCTTAACCTAAAACACATTTTTACCAAATTTCAGCCCTATCGATTGAAAATGGCGACCTGTACGCTGTTTAATAAAACACGCATATAAACTGACCTACCGCACGGACTATGCGCTCGATCCGCACCAAAAACGATGGGATTTTTTTAGGCGAATCCAAATATATGTACGTATGTGTTTTAAATTTCGAAACCATCCGATCAAAATTACGACTGGAAACGGACTCAACGCAAAAGAGGGTACACATTAAAAAAAAAAAAAAAGAATTTTCAAAAATACCTACTTTTGTAGTGAAACGAGAAGAGAAGGAAGAATATTTTTTGGTAAAGTGAGCAGCTTGGTAGCCTGCGTTAATACATTCGTAGCCTAAATTCGCATAATTGATACTTTTACGCATCGTGTCACGTAGGTAGGCCTACGGGTGGTTCCGTTGCCAACATTTCAAAACAAAAAGTCAAAAACACTTCGTTAGGTATTATTGTTTATGAAAGTCTCCTGACGGCATTTGCGCGATAACAATAATATTTTCGTAATACGAATATACGATTTTCTGGACCATGCTGTTGGCTTCGTATCGAATGACCCTAGTAGTGTGGGTCAAAACTGGTGGATGCGTCGTAAAAATCAGTTTCCGGATTCGGGTACGTCGTTTCCGTTAGCTGCTCTGTGCCGTCGTCTGAATCCGAAACGCTGACAAATTGTGCGTCCAAATTTTCGTGAAAGGTTGTCATAAGGAATGGATAAACCTGGTCGTCCTCCATGTCCATATCGTCCTTGAACATAATCACTTGGGGTGACTTTTTCCTCTTGTAGTGTATCGGCAACAGGTAAATGTGGCCTGGATCAAGGTCTTCGGTGAATGTGACGGGGCATTGCAAAATTTCGCGCTCACGGCCATTCTGCAAAATGTGGGTGAGTGGAAATTGTACCGATTTTGTCACCCAAATTATTGGGTCTCTCGGTGTTCGTCCCTTGAGACGAATTTGCTGGTTCATGAGTTCGCGGTTTCTTGCAATATATTTAACGCACAGTACGTTTTCCAGGATATTTTCTTTCTCCGTCGCCATTTTTTCTAAACTGACTTCGTAGCCTGAAAATTAAATAACATTTTTACGATACCTACCCACGAAAAATTGCGTAATATTTTCATTTTCGGAATTTATTCGGCGAAAAACAGCGCAGAATGGGGTACCCAGAAGGAATGCGGACGGAAACTAAGTGAACTGTGACTCCGAAATTTTTACCTGCTTTAAGAAACGAAACAGATTATCAGTTCGATCCGTAATCAGATAGGTAGGTGAAGTGATCATCTGTCGCCAACTTACGAAATTTTCAATATTTAACATGCTATACAACCTAAATGAATCGAATTGTTCGTAGAAGTGTATATATATTTTTGGATGCTTTGAACCCTCCAGAAATGGAAAATATCGTTTATTTTAGGGAATGATGGCCAGAGACAGATGGAGTCATCTCTAATTATTAAAGACAGGTCAAAAACCACCATCTCGCGCCACAATTTGCCATCTGTCGTCACCCCATTTGTCGCCATCTGTACCATTTCTCGCCACTAATAATTGCCATTTTTCATCACATCCTTAGAACGTACCTACTTTTTTTTTTTATCCGTTTCAGATCGGATCCATTTACTCAATTTTTTTAACATGAAAAAAAATTTATGAACGTTTTTCTGATCTGTCTGGGATCATAACAGATGGTGTTTCGAGCATTACAAAGTGAAGAGGCGACAGATATGGCAAAATTTTCACTCCTATCTCCACCGTATACCTTAACATTAAAGAATAATCTTTTCAAAAAAACAAATTTTAGCCGATCTGAATCCTTGAAGACTGGTGCTAAGCAGTAGAATTTATGATCATTCTTAATTATTTATTCTACATTGCTTTTTTGGAACTTTCATCAGTCAATTCTCTTAAAATTTTTATTAAAATTCAAGAATTATCAGGAATATGTATCATAGATCATTATTTTATGATAATTCCAGTGTGGCCACGTTGAGAGAACAAATACCCCAAATTTTAATCACATCTGATTGGCTTAATACTTATTTAATATGATAATTAAAGTGCTGACAGATAGTGGGGTAGCGATAGATGGCCACTTTGTAGACTACCAAGTAAACTAGGTACTTGTGTTTTTTTGCCTAGTTTATTTACGAACCATGTATTAAAAATAACCTCACAAAAGCATTTGGGGTGCGGATAATGAAAATTTTACTTTTCATGACGAAATAAAACTCTCCACTTTCCTATTTTTACCTAATTTTATTTAATGTGTATATTAAATGTACAGCTAAGTCCCACTTATTATGATCTCTTTGAGATCGTTTAAGGTGATCGTAATAAAATGGTGATCGCGATATCAGAGGTTAAAAAAATAAAGATATTAAATTTATTGTCACAGAAATAATGTTTTTAAAAAGTTCTAAAAAGTTATTCCATCGTAAGTTATATGTGAATACGAAATTTTGTTTTGATGTGTTCTGCAGCACAGGTATTCAGTACAAAATCTTCATACTTATAATGTAAAAATAATGCCTCAAGCCGTAAATCAGAATAAGCACAGCTGCATTCATTCTCATTTAGGCACTAATTTAATTGAGAAAAGATCACAGCTAATGATCAACCTAAAAAGGTTCACTGATCACTATAAGTAGTACCTAAGTTACAATGTAATATGTAGATGAGGATTGCGCTATGCTGATGATTAATCTATCCAAGTGTACTATAAGTGGGGTTTACTATGTATATATATAATTGTGGAATACCTTGTTGTGAAGAAGTATTCATGCAAGAACACAAAAAGGCAATCAACAGCTTTGTGTGTTCTGCCACATCATACAAGAATGTGTATTAGAACCAAATCCAAGACAAATCCTGGCAATTTTGTTGTCAGATTCATGAATTTATACAGGGAAATTGGCACACGCATACAGATAAACATACGTACATATATATATATATATATGCAGTTGTATCATTTAATTAAGTAGATACATGCAAGTAGCTACCTACCTACATAATGAGAAGTCCAAGATTTTTTGATCTCTAAATAAAAATATTTTTTAACTGATAATGACGACATAATATGACACATCATGCGGACTAAGAAACTCAAGTCAAGACAATATAGTGTCCGAGGCAAATGTAATATGAAGATGAAAATTTATAGATGACAAGATTTCATTTGGTCAACAGATAATTTAAGACAGAATACAGCGTAACATAGTATTGGATGCATGGTAAAAACCTTGCCAATAACACACATGTTGCCAACATCTCTTTTGCTTTATCGCTTTTTGCTTTGCTTATTGCATGTTGATTCTTACACTTTTTTCTTATTTGCTTGTATTTGTGACAACTAAATAAAGACAATGAGTAGGGAAACCTTGCCAACAAAAAAGACTACTTTGTAAAACAAATTCTACTTTTCAAATACTCTTGTTTAGGCCATTCCCCGTGCTCGGTTTGTTTTGCAAGTAGTCCTTCTCATGTAGGCAGATAGCAGCAAGTCTAAGTCTCAAGTTGTACGTTAAAGTCCTCGGGTATGCAATTTAATGAATTATACCATCTGTGAGTGTAGACATTCTGAACCTACATTTACCAATGAAGACACTAGGAAAGTAGTTGAACTTAGGTTAGGTTAGATTGGAGGCAAAGACAGCTAGGGATTATTCTTTATATCATGAAGGATTAGTAGTGACAAATAAAGTTTCCCTATGCAGTCATTCGTATCATACTTCGAGGCAATCTTTTTTAGAACACCTGCGGGTTATGAAAACAGTTGACAATACGATCGAATGGAGTTCTTATCCTAATTAAATTAAAACTTCATTAGGTTCTTCTCCCAACACTTGACACTTCTTGCTGATTTGTTTAATACATATTAATTTGCTGATCAAATATGAAGACAAGGTAAGCTACATTCTACCATGTTCAAGAAACTTAACTTTAGTCAAAAAGAATTCAGTTGTAGAAAAATTCAAAGTCAAAAATAAAAATGTCTTTAATAGTAGAGCATTTCAAGACAATTCGATATCAGTGTTTTGGCTGCATGATGTCTTATCCGTAGGACATTATGACATCATTAGTATTTAAATACCAATGTAGGTACATGAAGGTCGGACATTATGAGCCATTTTATTTCCAATGCCTGTGTACATAAGAAAGTAATACTAAGTAATAGGTAAATCTAAATTGAGGTTTTAAGGCCAAAAGCTTTCTTGAGTTATGAAACGAAAAATATACCCACCCCCATACCTAGGTCTTCTCATGAAATCAAAATAGTATTACATAGATTTTCCTAGAAAGCCTATATGAACAGCGAGAGATAAAAGCAAAACAAAAAACAAAAAAAAACGCGAAAAAGCCTTTACTTTTAGGTCGTCTTTCCAGAATTAACTTAATATGCGTGAGTACACAGTAAGACAGTTTTAAATCATTCACACCAGCGGTTTCTCAACCGGTACCTACGGTCAAACTTACCAGTGTGTAGCGAAAAATGCAGTCCGTGAAACCTTATACGTCATATTAATTAAATTAAATAATCATTTCCAGTGAAAGAAGTGTTCTGCGTAAAACACAGCCAAATATGCTCCTAGATTATTACTCCCTTTTACGCTGAATGTTAAAATAATATACGAAAAATATACTCGGATTCCCATTCAAGATGTTATTACAGGTAGACTACCCATTAAAATTACAAAATGTTTTTTGGCTCTCTCATATGAAAACAATAATTAATTATCCAGTCATAAGGCCTACAGTATGTACCAATCTGCGAACAAAAGAGACGAAAACTGTAATTTTTATTCTGTAGGTACTTCTTAGTCAAAACAGCATTTTCTAAAGTTCAACTTTGCGGAAAAAAAAAACAGCGGAAAAAAGAAAAATTCGCTCAGAAAAAAAAAAAATCATTCGAATATTCCCAAAATATGGGCTAAAAATGTTAACCAGTAATAAATATACTGCAAAAATATGCGCAAATAAGTTTGATTAAATATAGTCGGAATTTTTATACTATTTTATTGCATTTATTAACGCAACAAAACGTGCGATGTAATATTTGTACTAACATCCAGGGGCGCTGAAATCAGATTTTGTGTTTTATCGGTTATCCCTTATCAACGTGTTTGCTTTTTCTAAACGAAAATTATTCAATGCTTCCTAATCATAACATCCGATGTTGGATTACCCAATAGCCTGCAAAGGCTCTGCCTGCGGGTGGCAGATTATTTATGTTTCATTTTTTTAAATCCTTATGGTCTTTCACGAGAAGTACTCCATGTACAAGCTCCAGTAGGAAGGAAAATTTTTTTTTTATTTTTTTTGTGCAAGAGTTAAGACTTACTATAAAAGCGTACCTATTTTTTAAAAACTTGTCGTTAACCTAAACTTATTATGAAATGTAGATATCTAATAAAAATGCAGCCAAAATTCCGAGCAGGAATGAAAAGGGAAAATATGTGAAAATATAAAAATCCTTTACCTCGTCATTTCCCACCATAAAAAAAATAAATAAATATTCCTTGTACACTTATAACGGTTCTTTTTTTTTTCTTTTGTTTTCATTAATACCTACGGAAATGACGGGTTACTGAATTTTTGGAGCGTGACGTATGGGTGAATGTCCTTCAGGGGCATCAACTTGTGAAAAATGTCGACAGCCTCTGATCTATGGTTTCATGCAACCGCCGTCTGTTGTTGGGTAGCCAAACTACAGCTGCATCGAATTTTAAAAATATGTAGGCTGTCCTTCGCGCATGGTAACGTACCTCTTTTCATTCGATCCAGAATTAATATCAGTTCTTTTACTATCCAATAGTTGCGCAAATTATCGTGAAAAAATCCGTAAGTTTTTGTCACGAAAGCCAACTCCGCATACTCTCCAAATAGATAGAATGTGTTATCCTCAATTAGCAGATACTTTCTGATGATACGTTTTAGTAGAACAGAGGGAATGGCTGGACGTCTTTGATTTTGTATCTCAGCTTCGTCTGCTGTTGCGAGCAGATTCACAGTTGGTAGCTGTTCCCATTCGTGCGTACTAAACATTAAAAGTTCCAGCGGATAAACGTCTGTCGAACTGTAGGTCACATCTGCGCTCGCAAACACAAAATAACCTCTGAATAATATGTGGCTTGTTTGACGCCAGGTACTGTAAACTTCTTGAAAATATAAGTGCGATAGATGCTGTTGAACCAAGACAGGGCATCGTATTACCTTTACAGTTTCCATTGGTCTCGAAAAATAATGAAATTTCAGTCGGGCTCTCTCATACTGAATTTCGTCACTGTTCTCATCTTTACCCGAGTATAGAACAATATTATTATTCTTGAAAATTGAATCACTCAGGTAGATTGAACAAAGACGAAATCTGAGTTCATCGAAGTATATGTTTGTAATTTTTGTATCAAAAAACTGCGAGTCTGTAGAAAGATATAAAACAAATAATGTAATTTTGATATTTTCTCCGTTTAATTAAGTAGGTAGGTAAGGTACCTGTAGTTTAATTAGTAAAGCGACGTCGCAGTCCGTAGCTTATCGACTGGCCCAATGATATGTTTTGGATAATACTTAGAACAATACCATCGAAGTTGATAGGTAATATAGGACACAAAGTTGCCGTCACCATCTCTGTCTCATGCCGATCCATCACCATACCTCCCCCACTCCTTCGCCCGTCATTCATCGTTCCCACCTCATTAACCGTAACTATCCTCTTTTAGGAAAAAATCAGGTGAACTTATCATCCAATTTTGGATGAATATACAGTTACGGTTTCCTCCGTCATGTCGAGGACGCAAATAACGGGAAAGTTCCAAAGGTCTGGATCCCCCTTAACTCTATAAAATGCCTAACATGGAAAAACATTGTATTTTTTTGTGGTGGTAATGAAAACTGTTGGTAGTGAGGCGCGGAAAGGGGTTGAAAGGGACAGTTATGTGGATGTGGACCGTGTCCTTACAATCGAGATATCCCCGCCCTGGCTTCATACTCAAAATATCCTCCTCAAATTTTTTTTAAATGAAACGAAGTTTTTCTAAAAAAAGGCAATCGTCGATTTCGCTCCCCACTTCACACCCTTGGCTACGTTCACATCCTTAGAATTTCTCACTATCTATTAGTTATGCCACGCCCTTGCTACGATCAATACGATGCACACATTCACATTTGTACACCGGATACTGATATTAAAGATATAATTCTTTAATTAGTTCTTATCGTATTTATTAAAGAATGAAAATAGTAGTCGTAGTCAAGAGGTTTTAAAGTAGGTTTTTGAAGAAAATGTACTGATTAAATAGGTACCTGTAACGGCATAAAAGAAATGGTATTGTACCTGGTAGAACAATCTTTACGGTTACACTTTACACGAGTATATTAATTTCATAAATGAGTATTAACACTTTTAAATGTTACTTATTAAAAATAGTTTATTGTCCACACTCATATGGTGGACCTGAACTTTCTGGAATCAGTCTTTAAATAAAATAATTTCGACACAAACAGTCAATTCGTGTAATCAAATTGTACTTTCAACATACATAATATTCAACATTTTGAGAACAGTGTTACATAGCCCCAGTTATAAAATTAAAGTGCGATATATTCTACCACAAATATGAGTTTATATACTATTTTTGAAAACACGTTTTTACACTGGTTAATACGAAGTAGGGATATACGAAGTAGAGGGAGGGACCAGCGTAAATAGAGTCGTCAAATATTGTTAGATATTGTCTGTGTTTACAGTAATTTTTAAACATTAAAAAGAAGAAGATAAATTTGTGAAGGAAGGAGAAGAGTTAATGGAATTTGGGAATATTGTGAGATAATATCACCTGCGTATGAATATAGTCGTCTATAATTTTTATGGCGGACAATATACGTTACGGTACTTACCTATTTGGTATTCAGACTCGAGGGCAAGTATGGCGCATTTTTCTTCTCATGGCCCCCAAGAAACTTTTGGCACGATTGGTTGAGATTCAAATTTATATAATTATTTTTGCAGTCAATTACGCAAATCAGGTTGAAAAGCCAACAAAAAGACTTAATGTCTTATAAAAATGTTTGGGAAAGATTAGTCATAAATGAAAATTTTTTTGAGAGTTAGGGAATTATGGCATTGTCATTTGTGACTGGTCTATGTTCACTTACATATTAATAAATATGTTGGCCAAAAAAGTGATTTAACTTACAACATCTTTAGTCAATACTGAAAATCACTCCTACTATGGTATACACTTAAGGCATAACATTTATTTTTCAATAGAAAAAATATTATCCACCTAACCTAATTTCCACTGTACCTATAAGGCTGAATGCAGTCATTTCTATGGATTCTCCACGAATGTAAATGCAATAATAAGCCCACTGCATACGAGCACGTTGTGTACTTGTGCAGCATATACTCCAGAAAAATCAACTTGAAAAACATAATTTTCTCTACTTTATTCAATAATTTACAAATACCTAGGTAATTAGTTGTTGTGTCCACAGAGTATTAAATAATTACAATAGAAGACTTACGCGAAATTAGAAGTGCCACTAATACTTTCAAAAAAAAGAAAAATCACTGCTGCTATGGAACCTTACGGTTTTCAGTATCATTTTTATCTGCAAAATTTTTGTTTGTTCTGGTTTCTGAATTAGGTATTAATTATAATTATTTATTTATTCATTTAATTTAATTAATTGAAAAAAAAAAATTCTAATTATTTTTTCAACAAGCCCAAATGCGAAGCAATAAGATTTGAAATTGGTACTGCCAGCACGGTAGCTTCAAAAGTGGTGTCCTTTCTTATAACAGTGTTTAGATGGGCAGCCATTTTCTGTTATTCATTACTCTGTGGTTCCTCCCCCATTTTTGGGATCTCTGATGAGTGCTGGAGGAATGATTTAATCCCAAAATGAACTAAAAAATTTAAGTTGGGTGTTTCAATATTATGTAAACGCATGATGTACGATGTGTTATTTCTGTTCACATGTAGGTGAAAGACAACGAAGTGCAATTCATAGTTTTTGTGACTAGCATTTTTGTTACGTACTCTTGCCAGTAGACAATGTCCCATGCAACCATACCCAAGAGTCAGCAAGTTGTATAGTGTAGGTTAAATGCTGAGTTTACTTCAGTCTGAATTTAACTCACCAATTTCCATGGATTAACCAGCGTATCAGCATATACGTTTTTTTAACAAATACCTACTATTTTTGTTCGTAGGTTGTTGTTGTTATTTTGTTCATACCTGCATAAGCAGATGTCAAAAATACGTTACATTTTCCTTCCTCTACTATCGACACAAATCTTCTATTGGACTGACTAGCAATAATGTGCCACAAACCAATAAGGTTCCCCTGACAAAGACGGCCATAACAATTCTTTTCTCACCTGCGCCGCCTTTGAAAATACAACACGTGACGTGTTATCGCCTATTCCTCTTTATCTCAGTGTTCTCAATGATGGAAAAAATAAAGTTCACTGAAAATTAGATGTGTGACCTTACCTAGATGTAGAGGATGCACAAATACTTGTTTCTAACACAGAAGTTAGCTACAATTTTTCACTCGTATTTTCAACTGAAAGGGAGGTATCATATGCAACTAAGTTAAATATTACAATTTGTATAATGTATTTGTAACGTATATGTTCGTCTGTTTTTAATTATGACGAACAATATCCGTTAACACTGCTTCAAATACCAGAAATTCAAGTGTTCGACTATAATCTAAACATCCCACAACTGTTTTGTAAACAACCTAAAATTACCTAAAATTACGCATCTGAAATATCATGTATATAGGAATCCTGTCTCCATATTCAGTAACCTAAATATGCCTGTCCCTCGATTATATCACAAGTCAGCATATCCCTATTATAAAAAGTTCCTACCTCACTTAGTCTATTCACCACATACATTTATACCTACATGTACCCTGAACGGGTATATAAACCCTACTGACGATACAATCAATGTTCAGTTTTAGTTCAGTTACTTGTTAATAGACGATTCTCGTCTAAGGATTTATCTCAATATTAAATTAATTGTGTTTGAAATATTATTGAATGTACTAATGAATTATTATTTTAATAAAAGTATTTAACGTACCTATTGTGTTTGAATATTATTGTCTTTCAACGAATTAAGGTCCACAATAGTTCGTGGATAATAAATCAATTATTTTAAAATATTACAGAAATGTAGGTACTAATATTTCCTGTATGGTGTACCTAACACTGAAAGTGGTTCTAAATGCTACTACCAGAGCTTCTTCTGGGTGTTACAGTATTCATTAATAGTTTTCATGACTGCCATGAATATAGGTATCTACTGAATACTAGGAAATTACGTGTCATCAGTTTTATACTGACTTATGAACAGTTCACTGTTCTAAACATTTCCGATTGTAGTATCCCTTCACATATTAGAGTAGGTACACATTGGCTGAGGATGAATTTCCAAACTGCTTTGACGACAAAGACTTGGCTACTGGCGACGAAGACTTTCTTTTGTGCTTCACAAAATTTGCTGCTCGAGACAGTTTGGTTTTAAATCATTCCCACCTTCCCCCATAGTCGACCATGATGTTGAAACTAAATAAATAAAAACACCTTTGGTTTTAAATCATTCCCACCTTCCCCCATAGTCGACCATGATGTTGAAACTAAATAAATAAAAACACCAAATCGATACGTCGAAACCAGTGAAAGATCATAAAGATAAGCAATTAAAATGTGATGAAAGATCACCAAACCCACTTGAAACAATCCGTTCTTAAGCAACTTGAAACCACGATCACTCTTTTTCCCGAGACACCAGAACTATATTTTTGTTCACTGACCTGCTGGTCCATCAGGAGGAGGGAGTCAAGTGGTGATGATTAATCGGTGAAATCAGGTGTATCACACACTCGCCAATCAACCTACCAGTGGTCATATACCAGTGAAAACTTTTTTTCATTCATTGGCCATTGTTGTGCGAATACCTATAGTCTTATATTAAAACTGCTTTACACACACATTTGACGGATAAACACGCATCACTGTGGGAAACATAATTATGAAAAGACCATAATTTTTTCGTACTACCACGTACCTACTCCAAAATCATTCAGGTTTTACACGTCTTGTTCTCAGCTTATTGTAATAATTACGGGCTATTATTTGTTGCGAAGTCAAAATGCATGATTTTTCATAAATTTTAGAGAGGAGTTGCGATAAATAATTTGTAAAATGTCAATTTTATCACATTTTGATGAGGCCACAGAATTATTTTGAGAGTTGTATATAGGTACGTATTTAATAAGGTCTAAGTAAAGTTTTCAACCTGTTGCTTTGTGGTATGATAATTTTGGAAAATAGAAAAGGCTTAAAATGTGAAATTTCCAAACTGAAATTTTTAGGTAAAACTGATTTTAATTGATAGAGTAAGTAGTTAGTTACATAAGCTCTGTCTGATAGGACTACACCGACGTGTAACATCAACCAACACTGGGAGGGCGATTTCACAAAAGTATGAATGCTATGTGACTTTGCGTCAAGTTTTACTCTGGAATAGCCCTGCCAGTGTAGGTTAGTGTATGTTAGTGTAATCCCATAAAACAGAGCCATATTTGTTATTCGTGATGTCTCCATAGAACAATTTTTCATCAAAACTACAAAATCTTCATTTTTTTTAACCAATTTGTTTTATCCATGAACGGAACATTTTTTTTTATCAAGGGTGATTGATAGAAATGTCAGTACCTGCAGAAATTATTCTGAAGAAGGATCTCAACCTCACAAATCAGTCGAAACATAGAAAACTATTTTTTAAATGTTTTTCAATATTTCTTGAAAATTTTTCGTTGTTGAAGACCTAGTCCATACGTAAATAAACAAAAACTTGTACATTCATGGATCGATACACAAATGGTATTCTTCAATATTGTTTTTATGGTCCTTTATTTTTAAAAACTGAGAGGTGCGCCATTGAATGATGTATCAGTGTGTAGTAGGCGGTTCCTAATACATGAAAATGTTCTTATTTGGTAATTGGTTCCTAATTGGGCCACTGTACGTTAATGTGAATCAAATTATTTCAATTTTTGAAATCTGCAACTTGGCACCAAATAAAATTTGAAAATAAACGAACACATAGGCTACATGTGTTCCATGATCTAACATGCATACAATATTTTCACATTTTAAGCCCCCTGTCCTAGAAGAAGTTGACCTGAGAAATGTGATTCATGAATATATTGTACTTTGCCTTATTATACTATATTTAGGTGTTCAGGCGGCATGGGGATTCGAACCCATACCGGCTGAACACCTAAAACCTCCCTCGTTCACTGTCACTAAAAGGCTGCACCGTACTCACTCGGCCACGGTGCCAGGTGACGGTGTTCAAGGGAGTATGTACTTATATGTGCTGACATAGTGTGGTGGCCGCCACACCACTCCCCCCAGTATAGCGGAGTGTAAATACGGTTACCTATACGGAGGCGCCTAGGTAGGGACTTACACCAGAACGTGGCAATGCCCTTCCCTCCATCGTTGCTCCGTGGTATACGCCCACCAGCGCTGTTACACACAGAAACGGCGGTGCAACATACCACAGTTACAGTTGGCATTTGTACTAGTGTCCGAGAGATGGCGCAAATTAACAATCCCTCGGATCACATCGGGGTCACCACTTGTGGGTGTGTGTATGTGTAAATACACGACACCACACAAACACCAGTGCAGGTTGGTTGCGTGTACGCTGAAGAGTGTGTGCGGGCCGAGCCCAGTAAACAAGTTTAGCTGTACAGACGAAATGTACAGCTGTGAGCGCAAAAACAGAGTTTGTGGGTTTTACCCCACTGGCCTGCTAGGTGTTTGCCGAGTGTGTAGTACACACTCGTTCGTCAACGACCACCCGTTGCCACACTATATATATAAAGTTAGCTATTGTAATTGAAGTTTTCTAAAAAAAGTTCCACCGAATCAAAAAAAAAAATGAGATGGCCTGCTTATAAATTATTTTTTCCTTTAGGATTCAGAATTTTAAATTTAAAATTAGAAGCTGAAGATTACACTTTAACTTTTTATAATGCTGATCAAGATCATATTATCCAGGGTGGTGAAGTTTTGGGCGTCAAACCCATCACAAAAGGCTCAAAAAATTTTTAAATACTTACCTGTTTTTGAACTTTTTTTCCTCGCTCATTTCACAACATTCTTCTCTCCAATAGTAACTCCCAGGCCCAGAGGTGAATCCGGCATAGGACACTAATGGTGATGAATCTCTAAAAACGTATTTTGACCCGTAGATACAGAAAGGTTGAGGAGCACTTCTGCAGCCCCTCTGGGAGCGAAGTTCCTTATTTTCACCAAATTCCATCACACACCGTATAAAGACGTATAAAGACAAACAAGAACGAACGAAAGGGAGTGAAAAAAAATGAAAAAAAAATGAAAAAAAAATGAAAAAAACGGTGATCCCTGGGTGCGGCGTTGGCAAAGCTGAGGGTGACATCAGGTATTTATTATAATATGTTAATTTCATAAATAAAATAAGAACTAATATTTTCCGAATTTGTTTAGAAAAGATATTTGTTTACGTACGGAAACCTACCTACGTTGGAAATGGAAAAAGTGCTTATCAATTAGGTGAATTAATGAATTATTGCATAGGTACCTACCAAGTTTGTACGTTGACAAAAATTTTTTTAAGAACTTTTGCCACGGAGTTGAAATCTGATTGTATTTATCATTCACAAATCCAATTGATTCAGTGAAAAAAGATAGTTCAGCTTCTTTATCAGTTTTAACACCAATAGGATCCGGTGTTCGTCGAGGTTCAATAATTTGCACCTCTGGTAACTGGCATACAGATAAAGCGATGAGAAAATAGGCCCAAACCAGCCCTATTAAATAACTGCACATGATTAAATATTCTGTTCAATACGTTGGTATGCAGATTTCGAATACAGATTGGAAAATAAGAGTCGACCAAGAGCAAATAACTTCGATGCCACATCGCCTGGTTTTATACGAAAAGTGTGTTTTTCAATGATTCGAGAATATATTGACTCAAGTTGTGTAAATAAAGTCATTGCCAGAAAATGTATAAGAACCGATATGTTAAGTACGTGTAAAATGAGATTTTCACATTTTCTGATTCACTAAACTTGGAAGATGTTTTTGTTACTAACTTATAAATTTTCATATCCGAGCATTACATACCTATAGTACCTATTGTCTATGATTTTTAACGGGTACACTTTTGTGACGTAAAAAATAAATTATCTGCTTACTCAAGGTTTTTTCTTCGTCTCTTAGCGTTGGAAAACCTCCTTTATTTTCATTTCCTGAGAAAATAAACGTTCTCAATTCATGATTCACTGATTAATGTTCTTCATAACAACGATTTCATAATGCACTGGACTTTGCACTAAATTACTTATATATCAGAAAAATGAAACCGACGTGAAGCTTGTATGTGCACCAACATACAGGTATGGTACTGTCTTATTATTGGGTGTACAGCTGCAGGGGTTCTGCAGTTTTTTCAAAGTCATAAAAATTGAGTGGTTTTACTATCAAACAACATTATAACTTTGTAAATAAATATGTTTTTTTTGGGTCCAACTAAGGCAGTGAGTTGTCGAGGTCCAACTAAGATACTAAAAACACGTATGTATGGGTCTATGTGTACATTTTTTTTATATATGTAGTATGTACCATTCTTGTTAACATGATATAGTGCGTAATTTTTGTTTAATAGTCACAGAACTTGGCACAAAAGTTACCTCATGACACAAAGAACAAATCTACCAATTTTGATTCTAATTGATCAGAATTTTCAGGAATTATTAATGTGGAATACATTGTTGTGAGAATTATTCACACATATATGGTAATCTACAGCTTTGCATGTTCTGCCACTTCATACTCAAATGTATGGAAGAGCCAAATCCAAGGTGAACACTGGCAATTTTGTGGCCAGTATCGAGAGTTTGTGTAGTGGATTTGGCACATACACAGATACACATATGTTTTCCTGATTCTAATTAATTAAAAAGTTTTAAATTGTGCCAACCATTGAATTTTCCTGAAAATATTTAATTTTGAAGCCAAGCAGATCAGTGTATTTGGCAACTTCAAACCTTCGATCAAGTTTTTGATGAATTATTTTTGTGGATAAAATTGTGCTTCTTAATATAAATTTTCTGATACGTGAAAACTTATATTTAATCTGAGATTCACACTCATTTGAGTAATCTCGTTTTAATTTTGCGCTTTATTCTTGTGAACATATTAGATCAAAAGTTGAAAATGAAATTTTGAATTTCTCTTAGAATAGAAACCATATTTACTTGGCCATGGTGCCAGTGGTATCCGACAAAAGTGGATCCGATGTGTAGGCATCGCCACAGGCAACATTGGTTTTCATGACTGACGAGGTCATAGATTGATGCCTACCTTTTGTATAAATAGGTACTTATATTAATTAAAATGAATGTTACACAGATGAAAAGTATGTATTTTTATTAAATTATAGCATCAGGCAATAAAAATTTAAAAAAATATATATTTGGTAGTTATCGTATTAGTTGAAACGGAATTTGAGGTTTTTGAATTTTATATCTTAAACTGAGTGAGAAACGACAGCCCAAGATCACAGATCTTCAGAATTAGGTATTTTAAATTTAAGAAAGGGAAAACATGAAAACCTGGTCACCTACATGCGAAGAGATGAACACGAAATCCTATCACAAAGTTCCACCCAATTTCCTCTTTAACTTCGTGGAAAGCCCTTATTTTCGTTAGCATTCTTTCCATACACTTTGAAATAATCACACATGATTACTGAATTATGTTAGCATACAAATAACTTCTGGTGTTAAGTATCCGCCATTTCTACTAGTTTGAATAACTGTCACAGGGAGATGCAACTTGGATATCAGTTACTGCTCATTTCACTTTAGGTTTTGGTTTTTCCTCAAGGATTTGGTTAAAACACATTCAATAGGTACCTAGTTTAAGAAAATAGCAACTCCGAACCACTTCTTTTAGCTTTCTTTTATTTTAAAATCTTATTTAAATTTCATATCAACATGAACAAAAAGAATGTTGAGTATCAGAAGTCGGTTAAGGACAGACTGAATTTTACTAGCAGCAACAATTCATCATCTTTATGATATAAGTAGGGAAATCAGTCACTAGTGTCATACTTCATTGAGTTCTGATACGTAGCTCAACAATTTTTAATTCTCTTGACAATTAATTATACATTTTTATTGACTGTAGGGAAAGGAAATGTTTGTTGGGAATGGGGTATATTTATTATACCAACTGGAACACATCTATCAAATGGATTTTTTATTTTTTTTTATTCTCATTTTTTACGTACCTCTCATTTGTTTTATAATTTTAAGTTTTCATCGAACTTTATATTTTTATTTCAAAAAATACCCTCTTATAGAGTAAAACAATGACAGAGGCCATATATAATTTTTTACCAGTTTTTTGATTTACCTACAATTGTCAAATAATTTGTTTTTCATTGAAATCCGTTTCTTTGCAATTTTCCACTGTGCAACTTTGTTAACTGTGCGATGTTTGTATTAAAATTAATTTTGTTTTATTTAATTCACTAATGGACCCAGAATTTCATTCAAAGGATTTCAGGTGGACAGGTAGGTACATCTTACCTTTCATAAAAATTAATACATATAAATTTTAGAGCCCTCGGATGCGTAATAAAATAAACAAAAATTCCCAGCATCCTCGGATGATTAGTAAACATTAAAATTAAAATTCCCTGTGACTGAGCTCACATATTATAATAATAATTAGAATTAAAATAATAAAGTTCACAATAATAATAATTTTTGCCACGAGCCTCATGGTTAGGCTAACTACTTACTACTTAGCTTTGGTTGTTTATGACGAAAAAACTTTTTCTCCCTCCAATCTTTAAAGCAGGGTTTAAACTCACATCTCTATTCTCCAATCTGTAATCTATATTCTGTAAAGTTGGGAAATTTTAACTTTTAGATAATAAATTAAGAGAAATAGCATAAACCATAACTTAGTGTTTCCAATTGGTAAACTTTTTACTTATTAGATCATAGAGAATAAATCAGTGAGTATGAACCATCCTTAATTTCTCCCACATTTTAAATTTCCCCCTTTATTCCACCACTGAGTATTACTCCTTAATATGGTAAATAATAATACATTCATGTACCTTAGTACCATATCACTTTTCTCAAAACCTGTTTTTATTCTCCCACCTTTAATTTTTTCACCAAACAGCCAATTTCATACTTGTAACCATTTTTTTCTATTGTTCGGTTAACCAGCATTTGTCTCCGTAACAGAAAACAACACATTTTTCAAGTCACCATTCTTTTCAAAATTTTTTCATCTCTCTACTAAAATTTTTCAAATCCGTGTCTTTTATCATGGATCAAGCATTTATAGTGGCAATGGGGTAAACTCTCGGTTAGTTATTCTCGGTGTTTTTTTGTCCCTAATTCTTTCGGATAGCATTTGCTTGGAAAAGTATGGTCTTTTTGGTGTTTTAATTAACCTTGGTTCATGGCTAAAATGTGGTGAGACAGACTCTTGCATGGCTATACAGGGCTAGACTAAGACTTTCCTTTGTTATCAGTTGTAGATAGTTGATGTGATGGTGACACTCTTGCTGTAGGTTTGGTCCGTGTTGTGCTGAATTAATTTTGTGCTGTGTTTTTTCCAAGGATATTTTCCCTTGGGTTTGCATACCACGAGGTTTAATACTGCAGTACTTACTAACGAATATATATGAATAACTAGATACAATTCATTGTATATACCATAAACAATGAATTATAGGAGATTAAAGCCAACATTCGAGAAGAAAATGCCAGAATTAATTTTTCTTGTAGTACAGAGAGTTTGTTTATGAAAGTCTCTGATTTACGATACCTATTTAACTATCGGTAGGCAGGCTATACGTACCTACAGGAACATATTTTTTGCAACACTCATTCGAAATTCTCAAAAAGTAAATGTTTTCTTTTTCACGTGTCTTAATTGTTTAGGTGAAGCAAATGGATTGTAACCAAATGTAAAAAAATAAGATTAGGCTCGTGTGCAGTTGGACCTTTATTGAACTTTATATTAAGGCTCAACACGAGCACGTTTGAGCAAGAGAGTGATAAGAGATGAACCGCCAGTATGTGTTATATATAATATACGTATATATTATACATAGCAATAACAAACAACGTAAAGTTCATGAAAAAACAAGTTAACACAAGATGGCGGCTCATCTCTTATCATCGCCATGCACAGCGTATACCTGCAAGTAAAAAGCCTTACTCATATTACATAACATAGTATTGGTCACCCGTGCGCATCGAAGTCTTACTTGCCTATTATTATATTAGGCTACTTTTTACTTTTTAGCTACATAAAATTTTAATCTCAGTTTACAAGCTTAGAATACCTAATTTTCTGAGAAGGTTTAAACAAATTTCTTATCTAATTGATATAATTTACCTTGAAAAAAAAAATTAAATTTATTAATAGGTGCTATGATTTTTTTCTTCTTTATTTTTTGAATGCGGTTGTTTGGTAAGATTAAAAATAAAATTATCAATAGCCTAATGAATATACGATTCTAGTAAAATTATTTCTTTCCCTTGTCACTTTATTTGTCGCTGCGGGGGGAAAAATGTTGCAACAATCAGGCAGACACTCGTGTGAAGTACCCAGAGGTAGGTGATTGCAACTTGTGTTGAAATCAACTTCAGTAGGTACCTACCAATTTTCGCGCTTGTATCACTACATAAATATTGCGAAAGTTATTTGTAGGACCAGGCTCTTCAATCAATTACCGGCGTAATAGTACAATGTAGCAGTACTAGTGCTCCCTTCGTCGTCACCCATTTCTGGATTGTCTAGGAACGTGCGTTCGACTTGGCGTAGTCCTTCTTCAAAATATGATTCAATCTTACCACGTACGTCAGTACTCGACATGAGGTACGGATAAACCAGGATTTCTTTATCATTTACATGTTCTACGAATGAAATTATTTGAGGTGATTGACGATTCCACTTGTAGTGTATCGGCAAGATGAAAATGTGCCCTTCGTGGTAGTTCTCACCTAATGTGACAGGACATTGTAAAATGACTCGATTCCGACCATGTTGTAACAATGCAGTAGCTGGAAATTGTACAGTTTTTGTAACCCAACTGACTACATCGTTTTCATTCGGATTCCTGGGAAGAATATTCCGCTCATTGAGATGGTCGTTGTAATAAATGTACCAATGGCACAGATCATTTGCCGACGTTCTTCTCTTTTCAGCTGCCATTGTTTTTGAATCAATTTCGAAGCCTGAAAATTATCAACATTTTTATAATAGAAAAAACTATTCTATTTATTTATTGCTTATTTTTTTATCAATTTGATGAAGAGAATTCGTAATCAAAATGAAGAAAGAAAGAAAGAAAACGAACAAAAACAGACTGTATAGTGACAGCTCCCGTACATAATCATTTTTTCCCGATTTTGAAAAAAAAACCGAAGGAGGAGATATGTAACTATATATATTATTATTATTTATGTTTGTTCCTGCATAATTTCTCAACTGAGGCACCGATGTTAATGAACTTTTTTTTAAATTATAGGGAATGATCCTATAGTAATTTCATTATATTTTATTTGAAATCAATGAGGTAGTTTCGGAGTTACCTTTAAATAAAAAAACTGTTAGTTTTAAAAAATTATTGCCTAAGGCTAGAAATGAAAAATCATTAAAAAAATTTTTATTTAAATAGAACCGACTTCAATAAATGAAAAAAAAAAAAAAAATGAAAAATGTACTAAAAAGTGAAAAAATAATTATTTTAAAATTTCTCCAGCAAGACCTAGGTTGAGGGACTGGAATTATTGAAATTGGCGCTCTTTTCCTTTATCCCGTGTTGTGGTATGCTAAGGGGGTATCAAATGGACTCTACTACCCAACAATCCCAACAATATCTTTTACCTATGACATGTCCAGGTTGCCTAGGTATTAATCATCTACATTGGATGATGTCCACAGAATCAGCACCATCCAACCCGCATAGCCTGCCAGGAATTTGCAGAATTCGAATTTAGACCATGCTGATCATATTTTGTAAAGATCGAAAACCTAGGCTATGTACTTTGGAACATGCATTACTTACAAGATCGTTAATAACCAGCCATACCTAGGAAGTGACATCACCAGTGGCCATTGCCACTAAAGAGTTCACCAAAACATGTTCAAATAATAACACAATATATTTAATGGTAAAAATTAATACATACTTCAATGAACATATAAAAAAGAACCATACAAAAAAGTGTTCCTGCCTGCACAAACAGATAAATGGTGAAGTGTCGAGCAACAGAGAATAGAGAGAATTACAAAGTATGAATTTTGATGGTTACTTAACTTATTAGAAGAAAGAGAGGGAAAAAGAACCAGATTAGAAATGTGGGGAATATAATTTCATTATTACTTACATACTGTGGAATACCTTGTTGTGAGAGATATTCACACAAGAAGGTCTTCAACAGAGTTTGCGTGTTCTGCCACTTCGTACTGTAAAGTACAGGAGAGCCAAATTCTCGGCGAACACTGGCGATTTTGTAGCCAGTTTTGAAAATTTATATACCGAATTTGGCACATGCACAGAGACACAAATACATACGTATATGTAAATAATTATGTCATATGTTACGTCGTTTCTTGCCTCCATTTAAGTGATAAGAAATGACGCAGCGCATTTGGTACTGGGCCATGACATCACCAAGATCGTTATCAAGTAATTGATCTCAGCCCGTGCAGTGTATCTTAACTGTAAGTAAATACAGGTAGGAACATACAAACGCACAAGTGTGTTTATGTTTTACATCATGTAGACGATTATTGCCAGCCTTTGGGCGGCGACTGTCATCGAAGGGTGCAAGCCCCTAATACCTCATACGAGTGATGTCCCCTGTTGGACTCTGGGGGCTTGGAGTCCATTGAAGTACGACGTAGACGATTAATTAATTATCATAGGATAATAAAAAGCATAGTAAAACACAAGTACCACACAAATAAAAGGATTTAATTGAGAGAGATAATGACATGTACAGACACAACTCACAAACTGAACAACTAGACGACGCAACTGAATAGGAACTGGAGAATGATGATACAGTGTTACCAACTAGTGATTGAACAATAAAATTAATGTACCGACACTCCCTCCTTGTTCAATTACGACGTTGAAAAATATAAAATACATATAAAATGCATATTATGTGATATATAAAATATAGTGATTGAACAATGTGTGGTGATTGAAAATTACATAGTGCGATAAAAGAAAAATAGGAGAAAACATTTTTCATGAAAAACCCCTTATAGATCAAAAAAATACGAAGATTCAAAATTAAATAACAATAAAATTATTATACAATATAAATATTAGGTAAAGAGGAAAACTTTATATTACATAAATAAAAACCTCTTTCGCCGAAAGAATTATGTGTATACAAATATTTAAATAAAATTAAGAGGAAAAGGTTTATAATTTTTATTTGTGAATTTATTATATATATATTTATATAAAAAGGATAAATTAAAAACCTCTTGGTCCACCAGTTGTGTAGAGGAAAATCTACAGGAGTAGATGAAAAACCTCTACGATTTTATTTATATTTATTAAAAAATATCCAAAAGATTATAGAAAATGTCATGAACATTTCATTAAATTGCCTTAAGCCACCATAAGACTTCTTAATGAAATATTGTTCAAGATGTATAAATATGTATGTGTTTAATACTCCATTATATTCTTCCTAAAATTTATCATATTCTCCGTTTGTGTTATAAGTAAAGTCGTTGTAGGTTAGTGAGCTCAACAAATGTAAGAAAGAATAGAAAAATATAATATACAGAACTCACAAATAACATAATTAGGAACATGAATGTAGACAAAAGAAAATATATACAATATCACAGGAATAGAAATAATAGAAATCATAATAAATCTTAAATATAATAGTAATCAGGGGTCTGGATCATTCTAGAGATCGCCGTTTTCGTATTGTTTTAATCTGAAACAATATATTAGGTATTACTATCTAATAAAATATGTGTGAGTATTTATGTGTTTATTTATTTCTCCGTTATGGAATGATAGATGCTGTCCTCACAGTTTAATATTAGTTTAGTAAATTTTTCAAAACTCCCAATAGATAGTGGTTTAGTAAAAACATCAGCCTCCTGTTCTTCTGAAGAAATTTTTACCAAAACAATTTCACCAAGTTGTTGACTTTCACGTACATAATGATATTGTGTATGCAAATATTTTAAACCAGGTGCTCCTACCATCTGAGCTCCGTCTATTGCCGATTGACTATCACAATAAATTTGTGCAGGTAGAAATGAGATACCTATAATTTTCTCCGTTATTTCGGCTTGATTAGCTAACTCTTTGGCTAACTCACTCATTGCTACATACTCCGCTGCACACGTAGAAGTTGCTACTCTCCGTTGTTTATAACATTTCCACATTATTATGTCACCGAATAATTTAATTAAATGTCCTGCTGTAGAAGCTCCTGTTTCAGGACAATCACCCCGGCTAGCATCAGAATATCCTATAATATTATCGTGTTTTCCATTATAAGTTAAACCTAGGTTTTCAGTATATTTTAGGTATCTGAAGATTCTTTTTAACTCCTGTATGTTCTCTTCAGTTGGATTACCTTGACACCAACTCATTAGGTTAACAGTTAAAGCTATATCGGGTCTTGTTCCACCAGTTAAATATAACAAGCAACCGACTGCCTCTCTAAATGGATATTTCTCTCCCGTTTTATTTAAGTTTTTAGGTTCATAATTATTCTCATTCCTCCTTTTTACTTGCCTGGTTACCATAGGCGTTTTACAAGGCTTACAGTCCTCCATTTTAAATCACCTTAATAATTTATTGATAAATCGTGTTTGTTTTAACTCCATTTTATTTTTACTCCTGTTTCTACTAATTTCAATACTTAAGTAATCCTGGGGAGTTCCCATATCGGAAAACTTAAATATTTTCCTAAATCTTTCCTTTAATTGTTCAATCGAAATTAAACAATTTCCAGCTATGAGAATATCGTCTACATAGGCTAGAAGGATTATAAATTTATCTCCATTTTTCCAAGTAAATAAACATGGGTCTTTTACATCACTATTTAAGCCTAACTTTTTCATCTCCGCTGTGAAAAGTATATTCCAGCTTTTAGGACTGGTTTTTAACCCATAAATCGATTTATTTAATTTACACACCTTGTTTATTCTCTCAGAGGGATCAATACCTACTCCTTCCGGTATCTCCACATATAAAGGTCCAGTTATTTCTCCGTGTAAAAATGCAGTTTTAACATCGAGTTGGCAAATCTCCAAATTGTACTTATTTACTATCGCTAATAAATTACGTACAGTTGCCAATGGTGTTACTGGAGCATATATTTCCAGTAAACTGTATTCCACTTTATCCTTAAATCCTCATCCCACCAGTTTTGCTTTATATCTCACATCTCCTGTTGGCTCCGGTTTAACTTTAAATAACCACCTCGAATCTATTATATTAGGTTTCTCTCCGTTCTCATCAACTAACGGTCTATCAACTATAGTCCATACATCGTGTTCTTGAAGCGAGTTAATTTCGTCTTGAATGGCTTTTCTCCATTGTAGGCTAGCGGATGAGTTAATTGCCTCCAAATATGTTTTGGGGTCCTCATTCACTTCAGCCATGGCCGTATAAACGAACTCGTCTAGAACTTCATCAAGGTTTTCAGCTTCGATCCATTTAGGATCTTCAGTATTAAAAGCTTCAACCTTTTGTCTCTTTTCTCCTGTTAATCGCTTTGACTTTCTCCTATTTACTCCTTTACTTTTCTCCTGATTATCCTCCTTTTCATTCTCCATTTCATTCTTATTATTAAAATCATTAAACCAGTTAAAATCTCCTTTTTCAATTCTCTCCTGTTGTTTATATTTATTCCTATACACCAGTTTCTCATTAAATCTTACATCTCTTGACTCAATTAAGGATTTAGTTTCTGGACACCATAATAAATAACCAGATCGGGTGTATCCAACCATTACAGTACAGATTCCCCGTCCTGAGAATTTAGTCTCCGGTTTTCTTTTAACCTTTGAATATGCCAAACAACCAAATCTCCGTAATTGATTAAAATGACATGGTGCACTTGGTGCAAATTTAGTTAAAGGTATATCATAATTTATAGATTTGTGTGAGGTACGATTGTACACGTAAACTGCTGATTTAGCAGCTAAATCCCACATACTCTTTGGTAACCCTGAATCTGCAATTAAAGCTCTCACTCTGCTTTGAATGGTATTATTGAACCTTTCCGCCACACCGTTATGTTGGGGTGTATCAGGTGGTGCTAATTGGAGATCGATATTTTCCTTTTCTAACACCTGTTTCGTATATCCTCCTGTAAACTCCGTTCCTTGATCAGATCTCAAATAACACACCTTAACATCTTTCCCTAATAAATTTCTAGTGCTCCGTATAAATGTTTCTAAACATTCGCCAACTTCAGACTTTTGTGTCATAGTATATACTTGTGCATACCTAGAATAGTCATCAACAAATACTACTATAAATCTCTGTTTAGCTGGGAATGTAGTGGGTGATATAGGACCCATTAAGTCAGAATGAATCATTTGTAGTGGGCGCTCAGCTCTCCACCTTGGTTGATTAAAGGGTAATTTTGTGAGGTTTGAGACTGCGCATATTTCACAATCTTTTATTATTCCCGTAAATTTAACTCCTTTTAACTCCGGTTGGGTTTGCGCCAATTTCTTTAAATATTTTTCTGACACATGGCCTTACTTGTAGTGCCAGTGCAGTTCTAAGGGTATAGACTTATTCACTCCGGTAATGTCTAATATCATAGGTTTGGGAATTTCCTCAATATTAATTACCTTTTGATCATCCTCCGGGTTTTCATTGTCAATCATACTTTCGCCTTTATTATTATCATTTACTCCCTCCGTTTTGGACTTTTCTAAATTATCATTATCATCGTCTTTATTATTATCATTATTATTATTATTACTATCGTTATTATTATTATTATTATTGTTATTATTCTCCGTTTTATTATGTTCGGTTTTACTGTTATTATTACCTATATGTATTTTATTAATATTATCTGACGTTTGTACTGGCAAACGATTCTCTCTTTCTCCGTTACCTATATTCACACCTGTTTCTTCCTCTTCTCCCTCCAAATTGTTTGCCGGTACAATGTCAGTAATATGAGCAGAACTCAAATGCAAATGAGGAGATAACGCCGGTGTCTCGTCATCATAATCTATAGTATCATTAGTAAGATCAATCACCAGTTCCATATGCCAAAATGGTTTTTTATACTCTCCAGAAAAATAGGTCACCGTTTGATCACTGTTTACCACTCGAATGTTTTGATCATTTAAAATTACAGTAAAACTTAAATCTATTAATTTTCGCACTGAAAATAAATTTTCAGACAACTGAGAACAACACCTAACATTACTAAACCTAACTTTATTACCAAGTAAATATCGAGTAAGTAAGTCACCAGTTAACTCACAGGACAAGGTTGAGTCTACATGGGCACTAAGTACCATTTCATTATGGGGTTTTTTATTAACGAGTGGGACAGGACTGGAAATAATGTGTTGAGTTGCCCCACTATCCGACAAAAACGATACTTTATACACAGGTTTACCTGTAGGATTATTCTGAGACAATGTGGAATTATCAGCATCATCCAGATCCAACAGGGTCTCCTCCTCAGAAGTGACCATTAGAGCCACAGATTGCTCCAAATTTGGAATGGTCGAATAAGGTGAGGGGCTAGGAGGCAAAGGAATATTCAGGCATTCCTCCCAATCAGAGGTCACATACGTATGCTGCGAAATATTAGAAGATTGAGGAATGTCAAATTGTACATCCACTTCAATATTATCTAAATTTGTGTCATCTTTCACCTGTTCAGCCTTAAAATCAGTTACTTCGACCATTGCATATTTAGCCGCCATCTGCTCGTCAGTAATTTTAGAATCCTTCACCTTTTTATTCGCCATTTTAATTTTACCACCCTTCCACGCCTATTGGAGGGTGCTCCTCTAAAAGGTTTGACTACTCCTCCAGTTGGTAGTTTGGGTTGTGGATTTACAAATCCGCCTCTCAATGGTGCAATACCACGATACAAGCTACACCCTCGATAAGACATGAACCTATTTGGCCTACGACTATTATAAAATGTGCGCCTGTATCTATCATTTTGTGAGACTATAACGGGTCTCATCTTCCCTAATTTAGGACAAGAAGTGGCACTGTGCGTTGATGTAACAATTCCACAGTTGAAGCACATATAGCCTTCAACTGTTGGGTTGGAACAAATATTGCTCAAGTGACCAGAACCCTGGCAATTGAAGCATCTAGCACCTGGACCTATCTTATTATTGGTTATAACACCAGTTCGCACATGTGATCATCTAGTAAAAACGACATTGCCTCGTGTTGGTCCTGCCGAGCCCCTATTCGAACCTTTGTTTCGCCGTTCCATCTGTCTATTCGCCTCGGCCTATAGGATTAAACATTTAAGTTCTTCAATGGATAGGCCTACATTATTAGTTCGCTTGGAAATAAAATTTATAGTTTCTATCATATTTGAACTTTTAGATACCGCCATATAAAAATAACTCCGTTTTTCTTTCTCCGTTAATTCATCATTATCCTCATTATTTTCATAAGATTTAATTAATTCGTCAAAACGTTGGAAAAACTGATAGGGCTTTTCCCTAGAAGGATTATATTTTAAAAGAGCTAATTCTTTGCAAAGTGCTTCTGACGCCCTACGCATCTCACATCGCTTAAACACTTTTAAAACTTTCAAAATTTCTATCGGATCCTTAACGTTGACGATTAATTTATGATAGTTGTCATCGATATGATTTATAATTATATAACTGATTATATTTGACCTAATTTCTCTCTCCTGTTCAGTATATTTATTTTCATCACCTGTTTTATTTTCTATTAAATTAAATAAGTCCTTGGAAATCAACTCTGATTTCAGGTAATCAAACCACAAATCATATCGAATATTTCGAGTAAGTTTATATTCCCTTTTAGTATTGTCCTTATTATATAATATCTCCGTTTTCTTTTCACTTTCCCCACTCGATTTACTCTTGAGAGCATCAATTAAGATTTTCAAAAGAGTCTTACAACTATCATCCTCCTGTTCATTATTATCCTTATTACTATCTTTATTAGCTCCGTTTTCATTATTATTATTTAAAATGTTAATATTATCACTAGTATTCTCTCCGTTTATTAAATCACCTAAATTATTATTATTATTTATATTAATATTTTCGCCAGGATTAGTTAAGTTAGAGTCAGGATAACTCACCGACTCAGTAATATCTGCTAAGGTATTTTCCAAAAACACTATCCTATCCTGCATTTCCTGAATTAAAGCAGGATTCCTCAACCTAGCTTCCCTCGCCTGTTCCTGTCTCATGGATTGCTGAAACGCCTTTGCAAGTTCCATGGCAATACTCCTTACATTCGCCTCTTTTGAGGTAGACTGAATGTCTTCCTCAAGGGTAGGTTTTGCAGCCAGCGCCTGTTGGGTTGCCTTGCTCACCATTTGCTTAGAAATTTTTGGGATTTTATATTGAGAAGTAGGTATGGGTTTAGCGATAGGTTTTGGAATTGAGCTTTTTGATACTGTGGTTTTGGCTTTAACAGACTGATCAAGCTTCTTTCGAGGAGTCAACCCTTTATGGGCGGCGTAAGCTTTCAGTCTTTGCACTGGAGCCTCTTTCAATTGGGCTTTTGTTTTAACTAGAAGGAATAATTATACATTATACCGCATTAATTAATGTGACGTCACATTATAACTCCCTCCGTTCAATAAATTATTTGTGAAAAATTCAAAAATTTATATTGCGACCTCGAAAGAATCGTAAGATCTCACCTGTGGTTCCTTTATTTTTATTCTCCAAAATACGTTTCTCTGTTTCTAAATCCACCTCTACATCAACCTCCATATCCTCATTTATCAAAATATTCTCGATATCATTTTCAGACATGTAGGGTTCGTCACGATCAGATTCGCTATTATTATTATCATGAACAATATGGTTGCTTTGGTTTTGACCGCTGCTTTGATTGTGGCTTCACGTGCCCGATTTTTCCCCGGATTTAGTTTTAGGCTTTCTGCCATTTGCCATTTTACTAGGTAAAATATACAAATGTTTAAGCTCATTGTAACAAGATATTGATAAAGGAAAGGAAAAATATTGAGAAGATAAATAGATATATTATATTGTGATAAGGTTTGGTTCTAGGTAATTAACTAATCCGGTAGGCTCTAGTCGGGTGAATCAACGCCAGGTCAATTATAAAAAGAAAAAGGAGCACGACTCATGCTTCTGAACTGTGGGTCACGAACTTCGTCACTCACAGCCCGAAACACCACCTCCTTTAGATACATGGAACACACATGTACCCTCCAAAGGCAGTTAGTCAACTGTACTTCCATCCGCAAACGCAACGTTCTTCCATACAGCCAACCCACAACCAAAGATCGTGTGGATCGAGTACTTAAAAGAGACTTTCCTTCTAGTATACAATTATTTATAAATTCGCCAAAAAAAATATTCAATAACCTTCACACTACTCCGTTTATATGAGCCGTAATGATACTTGAGTACTCGATCCGTATCATTATATAAATATACAAAATAAATAAATAAATAAATAAATAATTATATTCTCCATTTCGCCGTTTCGCCTTTTATTAATTATATCGGGGAGACCAAATTACGCATCACAGTATTTCTCCGTCATAAAAGAGCAACCAATTAAATTAGATGAAACGGAACCAATAATTTCGATAAAGACGGTCCCCTAACTATTGATATTTTATTTATACTCGAGTTTTAGAAAAATCGCCTCCTATTAATGTACATAAAAAATATTATATCGCCTCTTTAAAAAATATTATTCAATTATTCACACACATATATATATATATATAATTGTACACGAATATTCGTAATATTATTTTCCGTTCACTCCATTATTATTTAAATTATCCTTTTTCACCAGTCTTTTTATTTAATCCTTTTTCTTAAGTCCTTTTTAAATTTCCTCTTATATAATTATACACATCGATATAGAAGCGGAAGTCGCAATCGAAACTATTTGCTCAAATAATATTTAATAAACTTGAACCAAACCTTAAAAAACATTATTTTCTATCATGACAGAATTCCAAAGAAAGTAAGAAAAACTAATTACTGACTCACCAATCTGCTTGATATTACCTAAGTTCGAACCAAAATCTTCTAAAACTGACGACAAAATATATGGCCGACAAGAAAAATATGAAAAAGAATTCGAAACAATTAATAAAATACAGGAAATAAATATGAAAGAGCAGAAAAAGCGAGAACAAAATTCATAATAATAGAGAAAAATAAGGAATAGTTCGAAGGTTTTTGCACTAAAGCTCATTAACACCAATGAAACATACGCACTGACGCTGACTGAACAAAATATGATGTACACCAAACCAAGATCTGACAGTAAATGACTAAGTGCGTAATAATATGAGCCTAAAAGTGAGCAATCTCAGAAATACCAATATATGTGTCATCAAATACCTCCAAATAATAGATCACCAATAAAAATCATTGAGAGAATAGTTCGATCACAACCCTAGCTTCTGATTGGCCATCTCCATTTCTTTTGTTTAAATTTTACTCCGTTTTCCCGTAATTACTCATACACCATTTACTATATATATATATTTATACATTAAGGGGCAATAAAAAATTCCCACATTATTACGTTCACGCATATTGCCTATATCCAGCATTGAACGGAACTATCTTCTTCATTGACACACAATATACGTTTCGCCACATAAACTCCGTAATATATTTATGTGTGTGTGTGTATGTATAATTCCCCATTCTCCTATCTATACAATTTGCCTTGTTGCCGTCTACTATTACGTTTCTGTCTTCTCCGTCGACTGCCTCACCAATACTAACACACAACTAAAATAAAATACATATATGTTTCACCGTCCTCCAACTATTCATTTTGCACCACTACAATAATAGGTTTCTCCGTCTTTTATACTTGTGTGTGCCTGTATACTGACGACAACCAGTATCACGCCGCACACTTATATATACGTCTTTTCGTTCTCCTTTTTGAATCTTCCTTCTTCTCCGTTCAACTGATTTCTGATAGAGTGAGACAGAAAAACAAAATGATCGCCATTTTAAATGAAGGGTTTTTACACCAATTTACCACCAATTCTCCGCTCACCTTTTCTAATAAATTCATATACGTCATCTCACCCTTTTTGCCGTTATTATAATACACCTTTTTTTATATTCCAAATTAAAAAGATTGCCATTTCATCTTCATTTTCCCCATTTCAATTAAAGACTGACGACTTAAATAAATAAATCGACCAGACTCCACGCCATCTCCGTCTATCTCCATTCACCTAAATAATTTCTCCATTTTAAGTAACAAATAAAAGATCGATCAAATACAGTGCACTTTTGATTTACGCCTGTTATTTCGTCACCTGTTACTGAATAAAAAAAGAAATTCACGCCACATATCACCAATTAAAAATACGCACCACACATTTAAAATTACACATTATACAATTAAAAAAATTTCACGCCAGACAATCAAAAATTACACACCACACCACAGACAAAATTACGTACCTCATACTTTGCTGTCGACAGCCTTTTATCACGCCATTTACTTATACATCAGCACTTAATTAATTATCACACCATTTGATTCACTATTTCACCACTTAACTGTCACGCCACTTACGAACACCATTACGCACATTAATAATAAATAAAATAAATTTACATACCCATCTTCTTTACGCCTACACCATACTTACAGATCGAATACCATCACATTTTTTTTTCTTTTCTTCCATCTTGAACTGCTGTCTTGATGTTTTTCGTGAGGTACCCGGCGCCTCCACCATGTTGGACTCTAGGGGCTTGGAGTCCATTGAAGTACGACGTAGACGATTAATTAATTATCACAGGAGAATAAAAAGCATAGTAAAACACAAGTACCGCACTAATAAAAGGATTTAATTGAGAGAGATAATGACATGTACAGACACAACTCACGAACTGAACAACTAGACGACGCAACTGAATAGGAACTGGAGAATGACGATACAGTGTTACCAACTAGTGATTGAACAATAAAATTAATGTATCGACATCCCCACACGTACCTAGGGAAAAACTAAAAAGATATGGTACGAGAGGATCGAAAGAAAAGACAAAAAAGTGAGTAACTCAGGTATTACTGGTACATACGTGTAGACATATTCGCACAGAGATTTTTCAATTTTGAATTTTTATTTTATGTAATTTTGTAATAGCCAGATGCGTCAGTGTAGGCTTTATACCACCGTCAATTCCCTCTAATTTTTTGACAAAATTACTCGATTAGTGCTGACTTCAATAATTTAAGTTCCTAGACCCAGATCATGCTGGAGAAATTTAAATGAATTATTTTTCACTTCTTATTGCAAATTTTATTGTTTGATTTTTTAGGTCTGTTATATTTTTTATTAGGTACTTATCATCTCCAAACCTTTGTTGAAATATTTCACTTTATCAGTTATGTAACTCATTTCACTTCTTTGCTTTTTCAAAATTAATGAGAGCCAGCCTTAATCTAAGAGCTCGTTATTTTTACTTCTTACTGTATTATTGCCTCTAAAATGCCTATTTTCTAACCAATAGCTATGAAATTTGAAGAAAATGTTTAGCCTCCTCATAAACTTCCTTTAATGGACGCCTCTCAATAGCGGACACCTCTCCTCGTAGACAAAATGTGTTTGGTCTCAGCCAAAAAATACGGAATGGAAGCCCCATTGGATACTTCTCAATAGTGGAGTGGATAGGGTAAAATGGTCCAGTGAGGTAGATTTCATCACTGAATAACAAAAATGAAATCCTATTTTCAGCCTAATTAGTTTAAGAGGAACTCGAAAATTTAGCTTCAAAATTTTCTCAATGCATCAAACTTTATTTATTGATAGGTGACAAAGTAGCCACAGAAGATATATTCTTCAAAATTCAAAATTATACATAAAAAACTATCTTTGAATCCCAAAAGCACTGTTCATCAACCAATTTTTTACAATTTTCAGTTTTTCACAATAAAGACACCTCGCAGCTATTTAGAGATGTTCCTTATTAAGAGGTTTCACTGCAGGTACTATCGTCCATTCTAATAAAGATTCTTGAAAATGCATGAGAAAAATTAGTGAGAAATGTATATTTTTTCGACAATTGGAGAAATACGGAATTAACATTTTTAACTGGTTTTTGTTTATACTACCTATATACACAAATAAGAAGACAAAAATGAAAATTACTGAAAATATTTTTATTTTAGAGTGTTTTACTTTTTGATTGAAAATATTTTAGGTATTATCGATAAAAACATGAAAATTTTTGTAATTTTTGTAAATATCTAGTAAAAAACGAAAATGCTTAGGAAATGTTCGGTCTACCTTCGGCAGTTTCATAAATTCCTTGTCAAAAACGTAAATGATGGAGAACGAAATAACTTGTACAATTATTGTAGTAATCTTCCCACTATACCTAATTTATAAGATGAATTCCTTTGTCAAAGATAGTAATAATAATCCATCTCTCTTAACTTCCCACAGTATCTTACGGTATTCAAAATTACCCGACGAAACAAAACGGCAAAAAATTTTAAAGGGATGTTACTATTATAATTATTCCGCAGTAGGATAGCGAAATACTCATAGAGCGAAGATTGAATAAGATTATTATATTTGGGATAGAATTCTCCCAAACATTCTAAAAAATGAACATTAATTATGTATGATGTATCACGCTGCTAGGTAAAATTTTCTATAAATAAATCTTAGTAGGGAGTATCAACTATGTATAAGATAGGTGAGAAAGAGACAGAGAGTTCTTTTTAAACGATAACCTAAATAAAACCTTCAGAGTATTTCAGATAAAAGTAAAGTAATTAATTTCCAGACTATTTAAACAGGTATTTCAGATCACTAAATAAAAAAGAACGAAACAATTCACCTTACCAAAGCATTCTGGAAAACTTTGTCGTCAATTAGTACTAACCATGGAAACAGCTAATTTGGTGAATCAATAAGAAAACTTATTTTCTTAAAACTCTGCGACATTTCTGGTGGTGGCTACTATTTTATTAAGATAAATTAGCTATCGCTTTTAAGCCGGGTGTTCTTGCAATATTAGTTTAAATCAGATTTTGACAAAAAAGTAAAGAAACCAAAGCGTTTTAAACTTAAAAATAGCTCAGCTATCAGGTAACTCTCTGGGGATATAGATATGGTATGCAAATCAGAGTGGGACATGTAACAAAAAACCTGATTTACTATAGAGCTATTTCCTCAATTTCAAGAAGTTTTTTGTAGCCTTGAAAATCCTGAATACAAAAATAAACCCAAAGTCCAATATTAATCAAGAATTTATACAGTGATAAAGGAAATCCAGCCTAGAATTCTTGTTCGAATATCGCAAAATTTTTAATTTATTCCCAGCTACTTTGATTGAGGTTTAATTTGAATAAATTAAAAGGCTAAAAAGAACAGATTTCTCTATATGTTGAATTCCAAATCTTAACCCTTTGAAATCAAGAACATACTAATTCCTTCCCATCCCATCCTACTTAAAACAACAGCTAGTAAGAAATTCATTTCAAAGGAATAAATTAATACGACATGTTAAAGAAAATGAAACCAATGCAATATACATAGGTAAATAAAATATTACATACCAATCAACAAAGTACATAAATCAAGTCCATCAAGGCTGGTTTCGAAAGGGGTTTTGTGATATAATCCCCCCCATGGCACCCAAAAAAAAAGGTCAATTTAAAGCACACTGTGAGGATCATCAACTCTGTATGAGGTAAGAGGCTTGGGCCCCTCAATGACAGTTCCCACCAAAAGGCTGTCAATTATTAGTACCTTGCACTTCAAACGACACACTTTCATTCATTTGTTAATTACCTGTAAATTCAGGAAGGTAATTTACAATGTTTGGTCCGTGATTAATCCATATGTAAAGATCTCGGTGATGTCACAAAATGATAGGTACACGAACTCGTGTCTCACTTCTTATCAGTTACAAATAAGAAACGACCCACTTACTATAACATAATACGCATGTATAATTATATTACTTATGTACGTCTGTGTGCATGTACGGTGCTGACTATATAAGCTCACAAAACTGGCTACAAAATCGCCAGTGTTTGCCCAGGCTGTGGCTCTCCCTTACATTATGTACTGAGGTATCCGGGTAAAATACGCTCCGGTTACCGGCAGTTATCAACGTAGGTTGATTAATCGTAGGCAACCGGGTTTTTTCCCAAAATTCGATAACCGCTCTTCACTTTCAATTATGTACGCATATTTGAAAGTAGGAGAACGGTTATCCCGGCCCGGTCTTATCTACCACGATTACGGCTTGTCCGTTCTCGTGGTACATTCGGCCGATCACTTCTCGTTTTACCTATGTTCGACTACGGTACTGGCGTACTTTATCCTCACGTATATTTTGCACCATGCTTTTTCTACACTTGTAATTTTTCATGCGCTACGTCTCCATTCATACCCGCTTATGAAGACGACCCGTTGTATTACTGATGGTAACCATGTTTCGTACTTACAAATACAGGTATGTTTTTAGTAACTTTGCTTTCATTGTGATGTGGTAATTCCTTCACTTGTGGGTGAAATGGCGGGGCCTAATCTTATTCTCAGCACGTAGTTTGTTCTTTCCAGGTGGTTTTTGGTTGTCGATATTCTTTCATTTATGTATTCCAAAATATCAACGTTCTGGGGTTACTTAAACTTTCCCCCTGGTTTTCTTTCCAGGCGCACGAGGTCCCCCCTGGTGTCCTCGTGCTGTACCCTTATTCGTGTTTTAGGGGACATTGGAAGTGGGTTCCTGGAGTTGTGCAAGGTCGTCAAGAGGGCCCTCGCTGGGGGTGTAAGTAAGATGCTGGCAGTTTACCGGACGCAACCCTTTCGGGGTGTTGCTACCCCGGTTGGCATACCACATTTTTTTACACTGCTGGCGCGGACACTAGACTCCTACACATGTGGATCCTCCAGATTTCCCCCCACCTCTCACTCTTACTCCTCACACGCACAACGATCTTAACACCCGGTGTTTAAAAAAAAATGGCGCCCGAACAGGGACCCCTGAACGTCCCGCGATTTTTTGGAATTTAATAATTTTGCACACGAAACGCCGTTCCGCCACGTTAACGTTTAAAAATTCCACGTGGCAGGCTTCTCAAAACCTAACTTCTCCCGAGGTTAGCAGCCATTTTTTTATGTTCTGTCCTTAAAATTTCTTTTTAATGTAATTATTAAAATGCTAAACTGAAATTTTGTGTTCTTTTATTAAAATTTGAAACTTGCGATGTTTCTAACTAATGTCCATTGGCGTCGGCTATACTTGACTGCCCTAACCTGGCGTAAGCTTGTACTCCAGGCTAGAAGTGCGTATGTCCTGTTGAACCCTCGACGATGGATACAATCATTTTGGTATCCACGTGTTACTCTTCGCGCGGGGAGTGACCATGGTAGCGCCCAAAATTTGCGTGCTTTTGCCTTTTTTATATACGAATATGACGAAGTTTGTCCCCTTCCGATTTTCGTATTTTATGTGTCTTTTTTATGGCCAAATGGACCTATCCATTTTGAACTTGTCTTTTCGAGATCCGTAATATTAAAGTTTGTAAATACGATCTCTGTCTTTGAAAAACGGTGAACATTACATTTTTGTCCTATGTGCGTTTCACCACCCTAAATTTTATTAAAATTATCGAAACCAAACCCACCCTGAACGTGTTTTTGAACTTTGTTTCCTTCCCCGCCGTAGTAGCCCACTACCCATCATTGAATTAAAGTAACTCTTTTCTTGTTACTTAGCGTTATTTGTTAAAGTTAACGTCGTGTTTCTTTGCTATATACACGCGGTGACATTTTTGTTTTTGCATTTGTCGATTTCTCGTCATCGCGTATATTCTTGTTGTTTTTTTTTATTATCAGTGCCGCCAACGTAATATTTCTTCTTGTTGTTTGCCTAGGCGTGTACTTTGCCCTTTCGTTCCTTAAGAACGTGTCCTTTTTGTGTGTGTAGATACCCGATATCTCTTGCCTTTTTTTTATCATCCGCCTTTCTTTGTCGGATTAATAAGATACCTCTATTTAACGTAATCCAGGTATTCTTTTGAGCCACGGCTCGAAATAATCGATTAAGCGCTATTATAGTGCAGGTACAGATTTACTTCTGGGTCTTTCCCAGAACGTTTTTCTTCTCTTTTCTTCGTCCGATAGGGACCGATAACATTCTCGTCCTTCATACCAGGACACGCGCCGATACTCTTATCGCCATTGTCTTATTCTTTAAGGTCGTCTCTCGTTAGTCATTCTATTCAAGTCTTTTTATTCGTCCCCTCGAAGATTGTAAATTTCCAGTCGACTCATACGAACCGGTTACTTACTTTCGATCTACCCGTTATTCTCTTTTTCTCCTTTATTAATGAGTGATGGTAAGGAAGGATTAACGACGACGGAGAGGAAATTAGATTTGGACTACGACCTGCTTGAAATCAACGAACAACTATATGACGTCAACGCTTCATTAATAGATCTTAAAGAAGGCGAAGAAATTAGACCGGAAGACATTATTAAAGAATACGAAATTCCCGCTAACATACCCGGCCAGAATTTTACGGTGCGAACTACGCGTGACGCCACGTACGTCATAACCCCCGAACAAATAGTACGTAAATTAGGAGACCCTATCTCTCCCAAATATAAAAACCTTCCGCCGCTTTTGGGTATCCACGTGCCCCAGATTAATACCCCAGTTGCAGCTGGCACCCGGAACAAGACCAAAGCTGCCAGAAACATCAGTACTAAAACACTCCCAACCATGAGTACTTCGACTACCGGGGCGGTACCGCCTAAAAACCCAATACCCGCCCCCACCCTTGATTCTCACGACAAGAGGTTACGCTTATTATCTCATAACATCGAAGGGATCCCAAAACGCCTAGACGATCAAGAAAAACTCTCAAATAAGCTCGAAGAAACGCTCAGCGTAATGAATACCAAATTCGAAAATCTATTAACGGCAGTTGAAAAAATCAACGAAAAACTCGAAACGTCCCCAAAAATAAAAGCTTATGAAAATACTTTCAAAGACATCTCCCAAAATTTAGAAAAAACAAACTCTAATTCCACGTTACTTGCTAATATGGTAGAGAAAATTTCGGAAGAACTTGTCAAAAATAAAACGGAAACCCAATCACTATTAGCGAAACAAGAAGAAACCGAAAACCAAGTAAATGCGCGACTCCACAATATGGACTGTAGATTTAACAATATGGAAGACACCCTCAAGGCCATTCTAGAAAACCTTTCGCCGCTCATTAACGATGGCTCACCATCCCAAAGTCAAAATAAACCTACAACACACCCGGTTAACCACGAGGACTCAATAAAATCTGATGTCTTACGCACGGCGAACAATTTATCGAAAACAAACACCAATGCCCACAGAAAATCCTCGGTACGTTTTAACCCAGAAAAAAACCAATCCAACCCCCATAATATACACTCCAGTACTCGCTTCGACCAAGACACCGATGAAAACCATAACAACGATGACACTCCGAATACGTCGGAACCCTCCGACTCCGACCCCGAGCCACCCAGAAAACCAACTCGAAACAAACGCCCACAGTCGAGACGATCGTACTTCAACGACTCCGTAACATCAGGTAAAAATAAAGCCCTACAGCGATTGCAAGAAAAAGCCTTTCAAGTCAACCCTTATCAAGGCCCCGAAGACGATTCCCGCACGCCACTACAATTTCTCCGAGAATTTCGCAATCACGTAGTCGATGAACAAGACGACGACTATGCATCCGGAGAACTTTTCTTCAACCTAATACATGAATCCGTATGGTGCAGTACTTGGTACGACGAACTAAAAAAGAACATGGGCTTTGAACGAATGGAAGAAGCCTTCCTAGATAACGAATGGACAAACGAAATTCAAGAAAGATTCTATGCCCAATTTAAAAACTCAACAAGAGCGAACTCCAAATTCACAAGCTTCCTGCCCTATTTCAATTACTGGCGCGAAAGACTTGCTGGAGTCCACATGGGCAATAAATACATCATTGATCATTTCAGAGAACAAATGCCCCTGAACCACCAAGACAAAATCGATCCCGAAAAGATAAAAACTCTCAAAGAATTCGCCAAGGTACTCGATAGCATAAGAAAACAAGATCTGGTATGGTCATCCAAATCCAGCCGTAATACTCTGGAAAAAAGAATAGAATCCGTCAAAAAACTAAAAGACAAAAACAAATCCTCATTCCAAAGACTACCATACACGTACGTACCTAGCGATAAAACGACTACCAAATCGGAGAGCAATCCTCCAAAACCATTCTATAGACCTACCCCTAAGGTTAATAACACCAAAACCAACTACGAACATGAAGAGAAGTTCCAAGAAGATAAAGAGACGGAACAGTTGGACAACGCCCAGGAAAACTAAATACTCCGTCTCCGCCTGGCGAAGACGAGACGGAGATCAGACTAAATTCGCCACGAAACTTACTAAAAATTGAAAGTAAAAACCCCATAAAGACCATCGAAGTAGAAAAACCGAGAATGAAACCTAAAGAATTCATACACGAATACAAACCTATCTTTTTTACATACAAAGACTTCATCGTACTTGGTGACGAAATGGCCGTACACTTTCTGAAGAACAACCCGGAGAAAACAAATATATCAAAATGCTCCCTTATGAACGACACCTTCTGCAAAAAAGGAAATGAACTAGACTTCATATACGACAACATTAATCAGTTGCCTAGAAATACTACCAAGATTCTTTCAATCTTAGGCTTCGAAGAACACCTGCTCGCCAACTTTCATAAAGAAAAATTCCTACACACATACGATAAAATCATTCAAAGGCTGAAAGAAAGAGGCATACAAAAGCTGATCGTCTCAAAAATCATTCCTAAAAAATCAAACGCAGAGAACAAAGCTTACTGGCGAGACCTAGATCTTCTAAACTCGAGACTCCACAAGCTATGTCAAGCCAGAAACATCGATTACGCTAACCTAGATCACGTGGTCCTAGACTTCTGGAAAGAGAAGGCATACAATAACGGGGAATATTATTACTCTAAAGACGGTTCAAGGCGCTTCAAACTTAAGGAAACCTTATACGAAAACGAAACAACCCTCACCCCGGAAGCCTACAAACTAATGGACACCAAAATATCGTGGATCATCGAAGGCAAGAAAGTCGAGACAAACCAGGTCGAAAAAAGCATACCAGAAAAAACAACAAAAATCGAAATAACCATCCCAAAAAACCTACAAGCGATGCCGATTATCTCAAACCTAAAATCCACAGAAGGCTACTCTACGGTCAATCAATTCGAGGTGAATGAAGCCAAAGAGGAACTCATCACGGTACAATTACCCGATTTCATCAACGCGACGTATATCTTAATCCAACTTTGGGGATTCGCTCTTCCAGCTCTGCTCGACAACGGCAGTCCTTACAATTTCATAAATAAGGACATATGCGACCTGGTACAAAAAGGAGCCGATCCAAAAGAAATTAACGAAGCAGCGTGTAAAAATATTCTTGTCAGAGGCGTAACCAGCAAAAAACATTCACGAGTCATAAAAAACGTCTACTGTCACGTCAACTTCCTCGACAAAGGCCTGGACAGAATTCCAATATGGTCAATTATGAGAGTCGTCGAAAAATTCAACACCCCAATCATTATCGGCCGAGAATTCCTATTCTTATACCACGCCAAAGTCGGTTTCGGCTCTAGGCAAGGCCTAAGCTTCCTGATACCGGTGAAACAGGAGAAACCGGAAGACAAAATCACCAGACAGAAGAAAAAAGTACCGACTTACAACTACAAACAAATTAGAGAATTAGCAACAAAAGGAATGCTAAAAGACCCCTTCAACCTGCTCAAAGAGTGCATGATCTCGAACATCCAAACATCCGAAAACATCGACATCTCCAAACTAGAGGAAAGTACGGATAACGAAAACGATCATATCACGGACAGCAACTTTGTGCAAACAACAACAATTTGGCCCTCACCACCCGCCCTACCACAAAACCACCAACTCACCGTGGCCGAGACAAAAATCAAACCACCCGAAGAAGAAATCATGTCTCCAAGAATTAAAAAAATTATCGAAGATTTCCCAGACGTCTACGGCGGCAAGCTAGGTAAATGCAAGGTATATAAACATCACCTAGACGTAAAAGAAACATACACACCTTACATGTGTAAGAACTACCCGCTGCCACTAAAAAAAAGAAAGGAAATAGAGGACACAATCAAGAGATGGAAAGAAGACGGAGTTATACGCCCATCAAACTCGCCTTACCGTGTCCCCATTATAGCCGCCCCAAAACCCGATGGCTCATACCGACCCGTTGGAGACTTTAGAATGCTCAACAAATACATGAACATGCAAGGCGACATCGTCCCACACGTCGAACACTTTAGAGCCCTCTTTGCCGGGGCGAAAATATTTAGCAAGATGGACGCCATGGAATCATTTATGCAAATCGAGCTAGACGAAGAGTCCAAAAAATATACAGCTTTCGTTTTCGACGGAGAATCACTTGAGTGGAACAGGGTACCCTTCGGAACCCGGGATTCAATGTCTGCGCTACTTAAAGCTGTTAGAATAACACTTAAAGGCTGCGAGGACTTCGCCGCAGCATATTGCGACGACTTCATTATTTTTTCAAAAAATGAAGACGAACACGAAGAACATCTGCGAATCGTAAGCCAAAAACTGCTAGACGCAGGCTTTACCATTAAACTCAAAAAATGCGAGTTCGAAAGAAAAGAAGTAAATTTCTTAGGATTTGTAGTCAGTGGACAAGGCATTAAACCATCACCCGAAAGAACGGAATGCATCGATCATTTCCCGACACCCAGATGCAAACGAGATGTCCAAGCCTTCCTTGGTATGATAAATTACTTCAGAACACACATCCCAAACTGCGCCGATATAGGAGAACCACTGTATCGACTATGCGGAAACATACCATTCGCATGGGGACTAGAACAAATCAAATCGTTTGAAAAACTAAAAGAAGAATGTAGCAGACTACTAATCGAAGCACACCCCAGATTTGACAGACCATTCTACGTAGTAACTGACGCCTCAGGATATGGTCTAGGAGGATTCGTATACCAATTCGATAATGACCAAGATAAAAAAGATCCTACAATCGTCTACATGGTCAGCAGACTACTAAAACCAGCAGAGCTACACTACTTTACGTTCGAAAAAGAACTACTCGCTATGGTCTACACACTAAAAAAATGCGCGTACTTTCTTTATGGTTTCGAAATTATACTTTATACGGACCATCAGGCATTATCGATGCTGAAAAAAGACAAATTTAACGCTCCCGACCGAATCATAAGATGGCTCATCACACTAGAAGAATTCAGAATCCTCGCTATAAACCACATACCCGGTGTAAAAAATGAAGTGGCCGACGCACTATCGCGCTACCACAAAGACATAATAATTAGAGACCCCACGTACTTCGTACCATTATCATCAATACCGGCACCCGACTTAAACTGTGCGACAATAGAAAAAGAAAACAACCTAAACTCCAGAAATTTTAACAAATGGCTAAACGGAATACCAGACGCACAGTCAAACGACCCGGAAATTGAAATGACGTTCCTCACCAACCATAACAGAAGAGTAATCATAGAAAACGGAATATATAAACTCCTAGGCAGAGACGGAAAATACAGAATTTACCTACCACAAATCATGCGACACGACATAATAAAATACTACCACCATGACGCAATCCACCCCGGTATCAATAAAACCACAACGATAATCCATAGATTCTTCGACTGGCCAGGGTGCAAAAACGACGTCATCGATTTTATTCAAAGCTGTAGAACCTGCCTTACATGCAAGAGACGTAAATATATGCCATACGGCGAAATGAAAAATGTCGTCGCGGAGAATAAAAACGATATACTCGCCATAGATTACTTCGGACCCCTACCCAAAAGCAGGGGCGGAGTAGAAAAAATCCTAGTCGTATTAGATATCTTCACGAAATTCGTTAAGTTATACCCGGTTAAAAAAGCAACAACCGAAATATCCAAAAAATGGCTAATGAACCACATAAACAAATTTGGAAAACCCAAGGTAATATTATCTGATAATGGCACCCAATTCATGACCGAAAAATGGACAAAACATTGGGAAAACCTTGGGATAAAAACACGCTTTACATCTGTATATCGACCAGCAAGCAACCCATGTGAAAGAGTAATGCAATCGATTTCAGAAGGAATACGGATGAATGTCCACGATAAAAATCATGGTAAATGGGCTAACTTAATACCCGATATCGAAAAGAAAATTAACGTTACCGAACATATCGTCACAGGTGTCCCACCGATTACCCTTCAATCGAAACTACGACCCTCAATTAAAGGAAGCAATAACCTCGAAAAGATCAACGAAGACGACTATAACAACATACTACAGCAAGTTAGAGAAAGAGTCGTTAAAAAACTCAAACAACGACAAGAATACTTCAAGAAAAATCATAAACATCCAATACATCTAAAACCCGGAGAAATAGTCTTCGTCAAAACACACCCGTTGTCAACAAAGACAAAACTTCTCGAAAAAATTTGCCAACCTATTCAAAGGACCTTATATCGTCATCCGAGAAGAAGGAAAAAACGCATATCTCCTCGAATCTCTCGAAACAGGACAATATGAAACTCACCATCTAAACAACCTCAAATACTAATACAAAATTTAGGTGATCTTCAGGCGAACTTAGTAACCTGACGACCAACCAACAGTTTATATCTTTCGACCATTTTCTATTTTACTGTAAAAAAAAAAAAAAAAAAAAAAAAAGACAGTAAGAGGCACGGCACAAAAGAAAAAGATCCATATTCAAGGACAACAGCCCGTTCAAGACCGTAGAGATATATAAAAAAAAAAAAAAACCCACACTACTGTACCGGTTCGTGTATAGTTACTGGAGATAATACGCAATTATAGCACTAAGTCGCAATCCTTAACCTTGCTACCCTTATTCACGAATTCATTCGTTATACACCACGCGTTGAATCTAGTCCTAATTAAGAATCGCGTTTATTTAAGTGCCTCCAGCAACTTTCGTGTTACCGAATATATTTTTTTTCGATTTTTCGTACCTGGTTATTACTTTTTTATTTTTTATGTTCCGCATATTGTTTTACGATCTTATATCTATAATAATTTCTTTAATTTTTTTCGAATTGTGCCCGGAACAAATATTTATAATTTTTTTTGTACACGCGTCATCAACAACCATCAACCATGTAAGTAATCATAAATTTATTATACAGTGAATATCAATCGCGTAGTGAATTATTGTATAACTTTCCATATTTTTCTATCACACACACCTCGCGATGTCCGAAATTCCTTCGTTCGATACCCGTCATCCCCCCATACATAAAATTTTTTCTTCCCTTTCCCTTCTCTCATCTTTCTCTCGTCACCCCCCGCGACACTAGTGCTATTTTCCATTAATAACATGATAATATTAGGAACCCGCAAACGGCCGAAGATTTCGAACAGCTCCACAACCTCGCGGTGGACACGATGAAAAAGATCACGAACCTAGTCAACAGCCGAGCCCACGCAAACTCGCTCCTCGACGCGGACAATGAAGACCTTATCAAGGCAAAGGTCCTATTAAAAAACCTTAGGCCTACATTCTATCAACACGCGATAACACTGCTAAATGCAGAAAGTAACCTAGCTAGTGCCGTCGATAAGTTACTTAAGATTACGCCGTCGACCGTGAAAACACCGCCACCCGGATTCGAAGGTAATAAAAGCGCCACAGTTTATAATCCTGCATGCCCGGAAAGTAAAAATACCCCACCTACCAAGTCGTCATATACCCCAACCTTGGTAGAAAAATTATACTTATGTCCCCAACCCGTCAAAACACCTCCGAAAGTTATTACCAACAACCCTAAAATCCCGGAACAAATTAAAAACCCAATTAAAAATAAAGAAGTCAACCCAGAAACCGGCACCGGGACTTCGCCAGCGGAAACAATTCCCAGAAAACGTAAGGCATCAACCCCGAAAAAATGGGTTCCAAAAAACAAAAAATCATTGCCTGACCCACCGATTGATACCACGAATAGCACGGTCTCAACCCAAGGGGGGTTGAGAAATGCCGACCCAGGTAGATTCGACCAAACAACCAAAACGAATCCCGAATATATCCGTGGTAACTATCAAAAACCTTCCGATGGCGAAGTCCGACACGACTTTCTGGGTAAAAAATTAACAATCTTACTAAAAAGATGCTCGACCAGCCCCCCCAAAATCAAACACACCACTAAAATTAAACATCGTCACGCAGAACTACCAAAACCTGCGAAACCCGAAGAAGCGGCAACGACTAAACCAGAGACGAGCAACAAACCGAGCACCACTACTACCCCAAAACTCCCAGAGGTGAAAATCGTCGAGGATGGACAAATTGCCGGAGGCTCGAACCAACCACATCAACCAACACCGACGGACCAAACAACCGTCCAAGGCGACAAACCAGGCCAACCGTTCCCGGAATCAACAAAAAGAAAAACAATTCAACAAAAAGTCGACGATATCGCCGCCAAACGCCTCGCGGAAGAACAAGCGAAAACAGTACCAGCACCGGCTATAATACACGAAAAGCCGGAAACCCCAAAACGCTTCTGTGTTCCAGGTTTCCGAATCCCTACAATTCAACCGGGAAAAGATGCTTCTGTGGTACCGGCGCCGGAAACCTTCCACGAGATCAAACCCCCGACACCGATACCGACAGAACCGAGACCCGGCTGCTTGACCGGTCAAGTACGTCCGAGTGGAAACCGATTCGTTCGGTCACACTTGGAGGTACGACTGGAGAGGAGCCGGCGATCGGTCACAGCATCACAAACGGACAATTCGAGCCAGAAAGAGGTAGTAGCACCGAAGGAAGTGGGTGTAACAGGTGGGATGAGAGACCGAGTCGTGGACTTCGAATTGGCTCTCCCTCCCCCCTATCACCTACTCCAAGGCGCTCCCCCCGAATGGCCGATAACCTTCTTCGCGGGCGTGGAGGATGTGTACGACACCAGGGTCTTCCTAGATCGGCACCTGGTTACATCGATCTGTGGCGCGGGCCTGGTCCCGCGTTCGGCCAAGTCGACCAAATTAGCAGGCAGAATGCGAAACGTAAATCTGCCGTGGCGAGGCAGTGGACGACTGCCGTACTATTTCGATGAGACCGTTACGCTCAAGGTACGTACCTGGGAGCAAACGTTCGAGATACAGTTTGGCCTCGTACACTGTCTCAACAACGGAGTGATTTTGGGACGCGACTTCTGCCATGCTAATGAGGTTCGAATTCGTATGGACGCGGCGAACTGGAACGCGCCCGGATTGGTAATTATCAATGGTGAGGCCGTTGAGTGTTTCAACGCCCAACGTGCCTACCAGGACAGGGAGGCCCGAGGTATGATGTAGGCATCCGCCCCCGTAGAAGAAGGATAAAAAACCGGGTCCCGATTCTGACAACTTTCCCGATTCTGACAACCCTCCGAACAATGAATCCATACCCTTATTCAATCAACTCCCGTATAAACCTCCTCTTATCCCAAAAACTTTTCCTAATAAAAAAAAAAAAAAAAAAAAAAAAAAAAAAAATGTATATATATAATTTATATCTATCATGTTAACCATCCGCGAAATCGATCCATTCGCGGAAGGTAGTAATTTTTGTTTCATTTATGACGCCAATACGGGGCAGTAGTACCGTAAATTTTTGTTCTTTCCATTTTTTCAATCGATCTCGACTATCTGGTCAAAGTTCTTTTCCTTCTTTTAATTATTACAACCTGGTAATAATATATCATAATTGTTATCTTATTTCTAGTTCTTTTATTAACTCGTACCAGGTTTCTCTTTTTTTTCGTAACATTTCATATTTTTTTTATATATACTGATACTAATTATTGCTCAAACTTTTTTCATTTGTTCCTCCCCTTTTCTTTTTATTATTAGAGCACTAATATACACTTTCATTAGTATTATCATGATAGTCCTTCCTAATTTACGTTACAGTAATATTGAATTTTTGTTTGTTTACTTTTTCTATTAAATTTTTGACATTTTTTATCTGGAACTATCATTAATTTTCATCTTCTGTTTCTTTACCACAGTCACGGACCAAAGTAAGTACAATACAAACCTCAACCTTTTTTAATTAAATATACATTTCTTTCGATCCCGGTCCCTCTGCTAAAAACTTCAACTTACAAGATCAGTCGACCAACGCCAGTACCGGAAGTCCGCCAATCAACTGTAAGCCAGTATACCGTGGTCGAACAAACAAAAAACTCGGTTACCCTCTTGCAACGATAACCATTCCAGAACTTCTAAATTTTTGTGTATCTTTCTCAAAATCACGTATGTTTACCGGATACCCCTTTCCACTATTCCATTTTCACCACATTTCCCCAAAATCCCAATCTCGACTTACACTCCCGATCTTGATTCTATCTTTCCCGATTATGTCCTGGAAATGTGGGGAGATGGGGGGGGGGATCTGAGGTATCCGGGTAAAATACGCTCCGGTTACCGGCAGTTATCAACGTAGGTTGATTAATCGTAGGCAACCGGGTTTTTTCCCAAATTCGATAACCGCTCTTCACTTTCAATTATGTACGCATATTTGAAAGTAGGAGAACGGTTATCCCGGCCCGGTCTTATCTACCACGATTACGGCTTGTCCGTTCTCGTGGTACATTCGGCCGATCACTTCTCGTTTTACCTATGTTCGACTACGGTACTGGCGTACTTTATCCTCACGTATATTTTGCACCATGCTTTTTCTACACTTGTAATTTTTCATGCGCTACGTCTCCATTCATACCCGCTTATGAAGACGACCCGTTGTATTACTGATGGTAACCATGTTTCGTACTTACAAATACAGGTATGTTTTTAGTAACTTTGCTTTCATTGTGATGTGGTAATTCCTTCACTTGTGGGTGAAATGGCGGGGCCTAATCTTATTCTCAGCACGTAGTTTGTTCTTTCCAGGTGGTTTTTGGTTGTCGATATTCTTTCATTTATGTATTCCAAAATATCAACGTTCTGGGGTTACTTAAACTTTCCCCCTGGTTTTCTTTCCAGGCGCACGAGGTCCCCCCTGGTGTCCTCGTGCTGTACCCTTATTCGTGTTTTAGGGGACATTGGAAGTGGGTTCCTGGAGTTGTGCAAGGTCGTCAAGAGGGCCCTCGCTGGGGGTGTAAGTAAGATGCTGGCAGTTTGCCGGACGCAACCCTTTCGGGGTGTTGCTACCCCGGTTGGCATACCACAGTACAAAGTGGCAGAACACACAAATAGCTGTTGGGTACCTTCTTTTTGAGAATCCTCTTCACGACAAGGTATTCCACACACACTGTGTATAGATGATTTCAAGTCGTTGAAATCAGTGATGAGCTATAATGTAATTTCACATTAGCCGAAGGATTTAGTTTATTCATTTCATTAGATTTGTGTACCAAAGTCCAACTCGGCAAACTATATCTAAAAATAATAATAATAATGTTACATCCCGCATGTGGGTAAAACGTATGATTCTAACTATATAATTGTATGTTATAAATTATCCTATTACCATTTATAATCTTCTAGAATTAGCCCTGCACTTTAAGACTTATTTCTTTCTGTCATTCCTTACCACCTTATATTATCGTAAGTAGTGAGTATTCTTACAACCTTACCAACAGCCACTAGTTGTAAGTATCGAATCTTAAAAATATGAAAGGTGTCCTTCATTTACGACCCTTACCAGATTTCATACGCTCCAGAATTAATAGAAATTCTTTAATTATTCTCCAATGTAATTCGAAATTGTAATAAAAGAATCCATAGTACGTTTTCGTCAGGTATAGTAACTCAGCATTTTCTCCAAATACACGCATTTTGTTATTCGGCATTGTTGACAGGTGCGCACCGATGGTGATAAAGATTTTGAATGGATTTGTTTGTGGATTCAGAGTGTTACGTTTTTTAGCCTCGGGACTTGTCTCATCGATATCTGGTAGTTGTTCCGAATTGTATACAGTGAACATTAAAATTTGCAGTGGATGAAATTCTTTATCGGACTCGATGATTGGGTCACCGTTCACAAACACAAAATACCCTCTGAGACCCTCTATCATTGGATCACTAGATATATTCACTTCTTGAAAATATAGATGTGTTAGATACCCATAAACCAAGACAGGACACTGGATCACCTTGACAGTTTCTATTTCTCTTGAGAAATATTGGAATTTGAGTAGTTTTCCCTCATAAGTAATATCATACTTGTGCCGACTTTCCGTGTATGAAAAAATGTTATTCTCCATAAAAATTGGATCGCTAAGGTAGATTGAACAGAGATTCTTTTTATTTCGCGAAAAGTAATTCTTCGTGATTTTTGTATCAAAAGTTTCGGAACCTACGAAAACAAAAATAAAGGAATTGCGAAATACGTTTTTAACCAACTTAAAAATTCTCAGGTAAAAATGATTAAGTAAAAAATCTTAAATTATTTTAAACAACAGAAGACAATATTATATTCTGGAAGAAAAAAAAGTGAGCTTCAGTTCCAGCTGTGGTAGACTGAAACATTTTATGTAGTACACATTTTATCAGCTGTGGAGGCTTCACTTACATGAGAAAAAAATATGCTAACCTCATCCTCCACATAAAAAACATTCTAGAGTGGCAGCAGATCCTTTAGGAAATGTAGGTTTTCGAAAACTATAAAATTATTCACTAAAAATTTATTAATAAATCACGACTACTATCATTATAATAATTTTGAAACTGTTGATTTAAAACTACACAATTAAAAACAATTATCTATTTCGAAATTTAAACAAAAATAAATTTTTAGAAAGTGCCTTTCCACCGATCTGCGCTAGAAACGTTAGCGGTATTGCAATAAATTCTACTTAATATTTTTTGAAGATTTCTTAGTTATTGATTCAAAATCAAGCATTTTAAAGCAAAATAACAACATCAAGTACGATCCGGCCAATCCGTGCCAAAATGAATAATATGATAGAATAGGTAATAATAAATATTTGTTCAAAATTCCATTCCTATCGGTTTTAAATTAGCCATCTTATAGCCAGTAGTGATACCCGAAGTGCAATGAGGTCGATCCGTAACAAAATCAATACCTAGGTCAGAACCTTGGCCTAATAATAAAATTTGTTCTAAATTTCATAACTATTAGACAAAAATTGCAGAATGCTACCTATATAGTAGCAAAAAATTGGCTCCATTATATATTTACATAATATAGACTTTATTAATATGACATCAAAATCGCATTCTCATTGTTAAACAGACTACCAATTTTACAATCTAACTTCCAATTTTGGAAGTCATTTTATTATGCCATATTAATTGAATTTTGTGCCTTTTTACTGACCATTTAGGCTACTTTAAAATTATTTTGGGTGAGTAACATTTTTCTACAAAATGAACATGTTCAAAAAGTATATTATACAAACCACCATAGGCTGTTTGGTTTTTCTGAAGTGATATTTACAATGATTATTCAGTTTGGTACATTTTAGTCAAGTGTCTTTGCCACAAGTTTGAAATGGAGTGAATACACTTACATAATTATTATCTATTCACTTTTCAGGAGCTTACAATGGCTTATGTATTATTGAAAGGTAATTGTGTAAAACATAAGGAATTACCAAATGACATTCGTCATTTTAGGAAGCGAGGCCTGGGAGTTAAATTGTAAACCCATTTCAAAACTCATACATCTTTGGATGTCACAATGCAGTAGTTCATCACCTTAGAATGTAACTAGCCTAAGTCCAAAAATGCCAATTGATCTTTGCTGGTGGAACTGCTTGTCTCAGTCAACATCGGTGAAGTGTTGCCACTGTAATCACGATCCTCGGAAAAACTTGACTCAACTGTGGAGACACTATCTTCTATTGAAGGAGTATCCTACAAGAAGGAATAAACCGTGGATTCAGTCAGCAGCCAACTGCCCTGTAAAGACATTGCCTGACCTCTCTTTGTGGCGTTGTAATGCCTCAACAGGTGAAAACCCGCTGAGGATATCGACACATCCAGACAAAGTTTTTAATGTTTGTTTAGAAAATGAACAAAATTCTTCCCATCTGGCCCCATCAGGAAGTCAGTCAGGTAATACCTTTCAACATGAATGTATTCTATGATAACTGACTCATTGCTCTGCTGAGGGATGCGCAGCAACCCAACAAATAAACTAAACAATACGCCCAAGCCAACAACCTCGTGATTTTTGAGGTTTCTGCAAAATACTAACTTTAATCCCAAAAGTCCAAACTCCACCGCAAGCGAGTGAGGATAGAAAATTTATAAGGAAAAAAGTAATTGCTTCACAAATACCTCAGACCCAGGACAACAGGTGAACCAGACGCTACGACTCCAATAACCTAACTCCTGATCAATCACCTCTTCTGGAATACAATGTGGTTTGAATTCATTGAGAAACGTACTCCAGTTCGAGACAGTTGACACACAATAAAAAAGTGAAAAAAGTTGGCGGAGCAAGTAGAACAGCCTTGCTTCACATGGACATCTATGGAATGGCCAAATTTTTGAGAGAACCTATACTCCTAAGAACCAGGTCTCATTCGCTTCGACAACTCAGGTTGACACAAACATGTAGTCGTTCATGTAACACATCAACATTTTTGAAAAGTAAAATCTTTTTTTGGAAAAAATAAAAAATATATAATAAAACTACGTGCACAAAAAAACCCTGGCAAAACAATCGTAAAATAAAAAGTTATGTTTCCCGTAAAAGTACTAGTCAAAATTAAAAAAAAAATATGTAACACAAAAAAATACGAAAAAATTAAAATAAGAATTATTAATGGTACGGATTTAACATAAAAAAATTAGTTGGACCATTACAAATAGAAAACTCTAACTAACTGGTCAAATTTAGCGCATCTTTTAAACCCAAATCTGACCGAATAAATTAGTTCGTATGTTTGCTAAAATCCTATCTCTCTCTTCACTTTCCATCAGCCTTGTACGTCCTGAAAAAATTCTTTAAAATTAAGATCCATAAACAAATCAGATGTAAATGATTGAGACGTTGCATTTTTTCTGTTATAGAAAGTGTATATGCACCTGATTTTCTATGTCTTAATAACTATTACTATGGAAATTATTGTGTAAAGAACATCATCTGACCCATATAGGATTACAACGGTGTCAACCGCCGCTTATTTTCAAGAAATAAATAACATTTTCATATTTTCTAAATAAGCCCCGATAATATATTCCATTAAATTAGACCCGCAAGAATTAGCAGATAAACTACTCGCTACTAATTTTAAACACCAGTTGTGTAATGAAACAACCTAGAAAAGTTGTAAATATGCAAAAATGGTGAAATGACTAAAAAATTCTGAAAGATTAAAACATTGCAATGATACAAGACTTCTATTCGACCCCATCCTCTATTTGAAGCAAGTAAAGTGTTTTCACGTTGATTAGATCTTTTTTCAGAGATGCGCAATGTTTTTGCTGTCGAGTTCTAAATTTTAGAGATGAATGAAATTTTTTGGCTAACAAAATTTCTCTAAAAGAAGAATACAATATTATAAAACATCTACTTTTGGCTGAACATGCATCTATAGTGAATACATCAACTAAGCTGCATAGCTTCATTGACCATACAAATGATTTCATAACAAAATTTATCTCCCACACTAATTTGTTTATTGAAAATTCACTCGAAGAACACGAAGTTTTAGTCTCGCTAAATTTCATACAAGAATTCTATGATAGTTACTTGGCAAACACCTTCAGACTATCGAATATTTTGACATCCAGTAAATCTCGCATGATTCCCTCCTCAATTATTCTGAAAGAAATTCTTGAGAAAGATATCATAAAACTATTAGAAAAAACAAGAAAACTAGATCTCGATTTAGCTATCCCGATTATAGATATACAAAACTATTACCACGCAAAACTTGTTAACTGCAACTTCTTTAAAAATACGTTAGAACTAGAAATTAAAGTCCCCCTCAAACAACTTGTTGCAAAATACAAAATTTTTGACTTCATTCCACTCACATTCAAAAGTCATTCTAATGAACTGTGTAGTTGGGATCAAGAACCATCATTGATTATTTATGAAACCAGAACCAACACAGTATGTTACATTAGTGGAACAAATCTTCACTATTGTAACTCAGATAAACAATTATGCTTCCTTCTGTCTAACAAAGGAAGTGACAAATTATCCTCCTGTGTTAAAAATCTCTTCTTTCAGGATCTAAATCAAAATTTACTGCAATCTTGTTCATTTAAATTTAGTATAAAGAACAACCAAACCTTAGTGCATCCAATAGGACTCACAAAATTCGCTGTTGTAAACTTCAACTCACTTATTGCAATAAATTCTATTACTAAAAAATCGGAAAAACTAAAAATTAATAATGATTCCCCTGGAACATTTATCTTAGATATACCAATTCATATCCAAATTGAGGACATTGATGAAAACAATAAAAACACTATAATCATCCCAATAGAGATCTATTGTCTCTCTGAAACAACTGAAGAGACTATCAATATTGAAAACCATCTACCCCAACTGTGGACATATTTCTCAAAATCTACAGAAGCTTTTGATCTTGCGATAGACCTCGCAACTACTAAAGTCTACAACCTTAAATGGAAAAACTTTGTTCCCCATACAGTTCCTATGAACGAATTGGAAAACAAATTAAATCCATTGAATTACAAATTCCTAACCAAAACTTTGACGACTATATTATTTTCATTAATGGGACACACTTATTTTTGTTATCTATATATTATCCCTTATCGTAATCATTATCATAATATATTTAAGAATAAGTCCAAATCGAAATAGTATTAATGTAGCAAAAAGCAAAGTATTGTAAAAAAATTAAGCAAAATAATACGATATACTAAATATAAATATACTTTGTTCATACTAATATTCTCAAATATTATATCCTACGTATACTTATGTAACCACATTATATGACATAATTTTTATCCATACTTGACTAATAAGAAAAAAGTTTTTTTAACTTTTACTTGGTGGATAGGAAAATTTTTTTTTCATTATTTTTTTTTGTTCCTTGGAGAATTGTGTAATGTTTATTTTTGTCTATTTTTAAATGTGACAAACTTATTCCGCTACACAGTTTAGAATACCAAAAATTCAGGTATTTTTCATTAATCAAAACATCCCACAGATCTTTATAAACAACCACTAAATTACCCATATTTAATTTTATGTATATAAATATATTGTCTTCATATTCATGACCTCGCTGTGCCTATCCCTCAATTATATCGCGAGTCAGCACATCCCTATGATAACAAGTCCCCTACCTTACTTAGCTTATCCATCATGTACACTTACATACCCTGAATGAGTATATAAACCCTCGATTTGAAGGAATTGATACACAGTGCTACCAGTTAGCTTTATAATAGACAGTCTTTGTCTAACGGGTTTAATCCCAATGTTCAACCTAGTAATTAGTGCTTGAAATATTATTTAATGTACTTGTGTCGCATAAATTATTATTTTATTAAAAGTGTTTAATTAATCTTTGTGTTTGATATATTTTATAAAGTCTCTCAAGAAGTTAAGGTCCACAATAGTTTGTGGATAATAAATTAATTAATTACTTTAAAATATTATAGAGATATTAATGCTTTTCCAGTGTTAAATATCTCATGTATGGTGTAACACTGAAAGTGATTCTAAATAGTACTACCAGAGCTCCTTTTGGCCATTACAGGTACTATCTTATATAATTTCCTTTTTACTTCTAGTCAAATTTTAAGGATATATATTGAAAAAACATATTGTGATTTCTAGGACTGATTAATATTTTTAGAAAACAATTCAGATTGATTTGTTTTCTATTTTCAAATGCTGAGAAAAATGATTCTTTGTAGTTGTTCTTTAATTTTAAGAAATGTCAATAATTTTGGATTTGACTTTTTTTTTTGTTGAAATGCATACAAATTTCCATTAGCCATCTCATCGCCCACTCCACAACATCTTACCCACCCCATTGGGTAAGACAGCCAAAATTAGAGATTTTTTTATTCCTCTTATTACTCAGTTATTTTTGAATAAACATTTGATCGAATAGTATAAAATAATGCATAAAGTCTTGAAACATATGTTCCAAATATGGTCTCTTTTCTAATCTCCTATCAAATCTATTTCAAGTATTCAAAAGGTGAAGCATCTTTGCCTCCTTTACCTTATTATATGTATGTCTCGCCCACAGTTTTAAGAAAACAATGGGTGGGTAGGGTTGAAATTTTTACAAGAGATATTTCTCATAATGGACCAGGTCTTGTGAAATCTGACAAGCACAATTTTTCTTTTTAGAAACTTTTCAGCAAATTCCAACTTCAGTGGACAAAGTGTGGAAGTATAAGAGTAACAAATTTTTGCATATCTTTTTGGTGCACTTCACCAAATTTAGATCAAACATTTTCAAACTTATAGCCAGTGTACCTCATAGAAAAATCTCATTCCAGATCATTCTATATGTAATTCTAATAGACCATTTTTGCATTCTTCATCTGTTATTTTCTGTATTTCTTTTCTTTTTCTAAAAAATAATTCTCAGAGAAAGTAGGTATTTTTGTATCTTCTTTCTTCTATCTTCTCCCTAATTTTTATGGTCAAAAACTCTAGGTTTTAAAAAAGGGGAAAGAATTCAATAAAGGCTAAATATTACCAAATTCTTCGATTAAAGTGTGTTAATCTAGCACTGACTTTTATGTTGATGTATTTAAGTAGGTATAATAAGTGTAGGAACTGTGGAAACTTAGTTAATATAGCTATGTTTTCTTGTATGTGGGAGAGGAAATCAGGGCACACGTATCTCTTTCATATTTCCAACTTCTCTCAGATCTATATCATTTTTAGATCTCTTTTTTTCCAACAAAATTTCTTCTTAAATACTTTGTCCCTATTTCCTGTACAAGACAGTGATTAGATGACTCGTGGTGGACCAATACCCAATGCTAGTACTTGTACTTTATTTTTTGTATCACTCAGATTATTATGAAATTATTCTCAAACTTAGAGTCTGTTTCTAATTTTGTTGATACACAAACATTCATTTATTGCATCTTCTTTTCCCTCTTTTTTAATTTTTCATATCTTCCAAATTCCAATTTTTAAGGTCATCAGATGTGGTGCAGATAGGCATGAAACTCCATTGGGTTTGACTATTGGATCCACTGAATCTCCTTAGAGTCTTTGCCTATATAAACCATTTTAGGCATATTTTTCACTTCTTTCTTTTTTGCATCGTCTGTGAGAAGAGATGTAGTAATTTTTCTATTATTTTAACCAACTATCTACTATTTCATTGGTTGCATTGCAATAAAAAATAGTCATAATATGAACTTCAAAATTATACTACAGTTTGTTATTACCCCTAAACCATTGGCTCATTGTAGTTGGCCATATTGAAATTCAAAAGTAATACAGGGTTTTTAAAGTTTTGTGGTTTGTGACCCTGGATGGACAAATCCCACTGAAACAAATCACAAAATCAACATAACAAACATAATTAATATGAAACCGAGGATGTAATCTGTCAGCAATATCCAACAGAGATGTAAGAGTCTTGTCTAAACCTGCATAGACAGCCAGGTATTTGTTTGACCGTGCTTTTAACCATGCATAATTATTAAAAAGTTTAGTTTGAGGAACATCCTGTTGACCATGAAATAGACCAAAGATTGGCCTATTACCAATAGAAAAACTTAGTCCATTTTAACAAAATAAAATAATGTATAGATCAAAAATTGAGACAAATTAAAATGGTGTTCACATTCAAACAGCAAAATTTTGGTTGATTACAAAATTCAACTGTAACATAATGTTAGCCTAATAAAATGTGACTCTCTGATTACAAACTTAAGAGGGAGGAAAAATATATCAACATTGGTGATAAGTAACGAATGGTACGGAATTTTAAACAAAAGATGCAGCCACTTTTGGTTAGAGCAACAAAGTAGTGGTGTAGAGGGAAAATTGATTTTGAAGTTAAGCCAGTCCCACACGACGCGTGTATTTGACAAATGTTATTTAGCGAATATTTGGCCCAAACATTTGCCTCGCCGCTACACTACACCACGAATATACGAACTTCACGATTCACAAATATTTGTTCACATAGAATATTCGTCATCGCTTTGACTCGTGCATTATTTACCGACAACTGCCAGAATCTGGACGAATATTCGCATTGGCATTTCTCCCACATGGTGAGCGAATGCAGACAAATGTCGAATGTTCGCCGAATACACGCATCATGTGGGACCGGCTTTAGAGAAAAATTTAAAAAAAGATCAATAGAATTTCCAGTGGAGGGAGAATTTTCATAGCAAGACGAATCTAAGTTAAACAAATAGCCACAAGTAGCCTAGCCTAGGAACACTCACAGCAATTTATTATTAATAGGGTATTTTATTTCAAAAAAAATTTATGTACATATTTTTAATATTAGGCTGTATCTGACAGTTTCTTTTTATTTTTTGATACTTCACAATTTAAAGTACTCTTCCAAAATTTACATTTAAAGAGAAAGTTACATCTTTTGTTTTAAAACAATTCAGAAATTATAAGTGAAATTAAAGTGAAATCTTTTTGGGATTAAATTGATGATTTTGGTACAATCATTTCATAAATTAAAATTTCACTAAAGTCAATAGTTAAGCTAAATTTTTGTGTTTGATCCTAAGTTAAGATTTTGTATTACTAAAATCCAAAATTTAACACGAATTTGAGACTTCAAGCAGTTCTAAATACCTTAGAGAAATTAATCAATTTGCTGAAAGTTAAATTTTTGATATCCATCTTTGTAGGTGGTTTGGTCCTCTGAAATCAGTCAGTCAATTCTTCAGAGCTGGGAATCATTCGGATTTATATAACTTCTACTAAATTTATTGTAAGGTTGGTGCTGTTAATTAAAATTGTACATCTGATATCTCGAGGCAGTGAGTTGTGAATATTATATTGTTGTAATGCTATTAAACATAATGGTTTTTACAGTAATGTATATTTTCCTTAATATAATTATGATAAAATCTTAAAATATGGATTGTTCTGAGGTGTGAGATGGAGAATAGTGAATGGGTGGATGAGGAGAATGATTAAGAATGAGAATATCTTAAAAATAACTGGATTTGGAAGTGGTCTTGTTAGGTTCATTGTAGAGGTTCTCAAAACTTGAGTTTCAAATCCTGCTTATCTGAACACAAAAATAAATTTATTTTTCTTATTTATTTTTCGATGTTTGTGTCATTGTAGTATAATTTTTGGTCCATTATTAGGATGTGGAAGGATTGTGGATCATTCTTTTTGAGGTATTTCATTTCAAGTTTGGGTACCTTGGTTAGGATATCACAGTCTGAATGAAGTTTTTTGCCTATCTGTTTATTAGTTTCTAAGAAAACTGGATAAAAAAATTTTCTGGAAAAGTTATTTTTCCAGGATTATGAGAAAACAACAAAAGGGATCAGGCTGAAATTTTCACAATATATTTTCCTTATTTTGGTGCAAATTTCTTAGAAGAATGGTGCCTATTAATTCATTAGTTTCCAAAAAAACTGGAGAAGAAAAATTTCTGGAAAACATTTTGTGTTCATTGTTTTGAGAAAACTACTGAACATAAAGTGCTGAAATTTTTACAAATGATTGCTATTGTATGGGAGCAGCTCTAAAAGAAGATTGGTGATTATCTGTTGAGTAGTTCTAGAGAAAACTGGAAACAAAAATCTCTGGAAAAGTGATTTTTAGAGATAAAACATCGATAGACCGATATTTTTGTTAAAGATATGGATAACTGTCAAAGTGTTTTGTAATTTCTTAACCTGAAACTAGCAATGAAATATTGATGTAAATATCAAATTATATCGATATAAATATAAAATTATATCGATATAAATATGAATAAATATTGATATAAATATAGATTATTATATTGGCATTATTCTAAAATTTTTTCAAGTAAGCTCAGTAAGCTCTTTAATTCTCTCTATCTCCATCTAAATATACATCTCTGTCTCCATCTCTATCTATAGCTTCATCTGTATCTGTATCTGTATCTGTATCTCCATTTCTATCTCCATTCAGTCTACATCTCCATCCCCATGTCTATCTTTATCTGCAAATTGGGTTTTCTATCGAAATATTGCTTTGCTAGAGTTTTTTTTCGAATTCATTTGTGCAGAACTATCTTGTGTTAGACTAAGTTAAGCTACTTTATTTTCTGGGATAAAAGAATTAGTTTGTGCAGAAGTAACTTAACTCAGCTTTTTTTGATAAATTTATTTGTGTAAAACTATCTCAAGTCCAAGAAAAGCTACTTCTGCCCTAGTATTTTCATTCAGTGCTCAGTGCAAAAGTAACTTATGTGGGACTTCTAATATCTCTGGAAGATAATTTTGTTCAATACTATATCCTAAGTCCCTTAATTTAGAGGAAAATTAAAAAATTTCTATTTTTTGATAACAATGTCTTTACTTGATTCCTCTTATTAACAAACTATAATTAGTTCCACATCCTATTGCAATAACTGGAAAATATCAACATTATGAACGTTTTGTTCACTCTCCTAAAAAATAGCATTTTTAGACTTAGGCTCCTTTCATTCTAGGGTGATGTACATTCTACAAATATCAGATATACATTTAGTACAGGTTATATAGGATACATTGGAAGTCAGTTGAACAGTGCATGAGCTGGAAGTCACTTTGATTGGCATTTATTTGTGATACAAATTTGAGTTATGAGTGTAAAAATTTTCCTGGAGTTATGAAATCAAAAACAAACCCATACCCACCATCAGGTCCTTCCATAGCACCAAAATTAATAAGTAGATTTTCAATAAAATACTTACTTAAAAAGAAGTTATTGTTGATGAAATTGATTCTTAACATTAAACAGAGTTGAGAGTTTTGTTTTTGTATCATCACTTGCCAATAACTCATAATTATTTTGTTTAAATAGTCAAATTTAACAACATTTCTGTCCTTAAAAAATAGGTGGGTTGTTCAATGAAAATTTTTTCATCATTATTAATTTATTAAATCATCGGAAATATTTAACGAGAAGGTGCACCTGCTGTCATAAAATTCACGACAATTCCATAATTATAAGTACTGTTTAGCATTGTTTCAAATTTTATCAGTGTCTTAAAACATCTGGAAAAATTAAAATAAGTATAAAACTTATTCGGAATATATTTTCAAATTTATTAATTTGATCAATGTTAACATGCATTTGAATATAAATATTGTAACATTTAGGTTCATAGGTTCTGTATAATATTCTTCTGACAAATAAGTGGAGGAGTCAGTTTGAAATATGGTGTGGCATGCAGGTATTCTGAAAAGAAATGTTGAAATGGCTTTTTTTTATAACAAATTCTGTTGCCTCTGAAATTGTCAAATATAATGTTCGTTCAACAACTTGAGGATAAATCTATGTTCAACACATGGCAAAAAAGTGCCACATAAAAGTTACAGTATGGTTCCAATGTGGATCTGGTTCTTTCAATTTTTTGTTCTCTGTTTTAGTTGAATTTAAAATTTGGTTTCAATTCTGTGAACTGCGACACCTGTCCTTAACTCCTTCTTCCCATTTATTTTCCTTGAAATTAGATTGAATCAAGATTATCAAACGTAATTGCAAGAGAACAGTTGGTTAGAAAAATCTGAAATTTTTATAAGATATCTTGATAATATGTTTGTTGGAGATACTGTGAATATTTTGTTGAAATGGTATGTTTGGTTTTGAAGTTATTGCTGAAATTCTGAGGTTTATTAAACAATATCATAACTACTAAATGTAAGATTTTAACACAATTTTTGCAAAACATTTATCTAACATACTGTCATATCTATTTAAAATTTCAGCTCAATCCTACCTTTCATTCCTGAGATATTTTTTGAAATTCTGTTTGGTAATGGGTTGTGAAGATGAATATCAAATCAATGGTAAGAATTACCAATGATAGATATAATTTTAACGATATACATGTACTTCACATTTAAAGATGCAACAATTAATTAAATTTTCCTTATCATCAAACTAAAACATTAGAATTTGTGATGAGTCATTAAAATCCTCATGTTTATCTTGGTGTTTTGTATAACAACTTTAATTTTTTTTTCAGAACCTATACCCACTAAGCAGGCTGAGGATACTCAGGATAATAATAATCCTTAATTTTTACTAAAAACAAATTTTTTTCGTTCTTTTTTGTTTGGTTTGTCAAAACATTTTGATAATTTAATTCTGGATACCGAGGTAAACATACAAATCCATGCCAACAATATTAAATTATTAAAGTCTTAAAATAGACATATGTTTCACTCAATTTCACTGGATTCACAGCGATATATTTATATAGCTTAAAGATCACAACACTGAAAGACTGAAAATAGATAAAAACAGATCTACTTACGCATGCTCAGAAAACCTATGTCTATGGAATCAACTTGTAATAAATGGAGCTATCCATTCGTGGGTGTTCTTATTTTTCCTATTGGCCAGGTAATTATATTATGATTGATTTGTGTAATGTGGAGTAGGGATCCCGTTCAGTGCCTCACAATGAACCTTATAGGGTATACTTCAGTAGGTTACGTATTTTGTTCATTAGGGAGTCTGTGGTATTGTACTATGACTGTATACATTTATCCTCCTTACATGTGAGATGTTCTTCATTTTTATTAGGGAGAAATTTTTACCCGTTTTTTGTTCTTTTTCAATTGTCCTTGGTTTTTCTTGGTCCTAATATACTTAGCCCCATTTGTATTATTGACATTCCGGATGTCACAGTATTTGCCCGAAAATATGGGATAGTAGAAGTACCTAGTCTAAGAGTTATTCCAACATCTTTTAGTTTATTATTTTATTTTTAAGGCAATTGATTCAACGGATGTACTTACGTGAAACTACCAACCAAACTCAAAATAAATAATTAATAAAATAAATTACCTATTTTCTAAATTAAAAAGGTAACATATTTTTGTTTGTACCTACGCTGTGAATGGAGACAGCAGACTGTATAAATTAGATAGGTACCTATTGCCTATAAGTATACCTACCTACATTGTACGTCAACAAAAATTGTTGCAGGATATTGTGCCACGGAGTCGAAAGTTGCTGGTATTTATCGTCTACGAATCCCAACGATTCGGTGAAAAAACATAATTCAGCTTCACCAGCTGTTTTCACGCCAACGGGATCCAATGTGATTCGAGGGTTAATAATTTGTACAATTCGTTGTGACTGGCATATTGGTAAGACGATGAGAAAACTGACTTGGATTAGTCTTATTAAACAACTCTTCTTCATGATTATTGTGTTCAATTTTCGTTGTATAATAATTTTATTCGCGGTGTGAAGTAATAGCAGAAGAAGTGTATGAATTCACTTTCTCACGTCTTACTTATTTCTGAAAAAATTGATATCTTTTCTTCGAAAATTATGTTTCTCGACTATCGAAACAAAATTATTTATTGAACTTCTGTAGTTTGCATGTAAAGAAAATTCATCGATCCCGAGTAAATAAAATTTAAAAAGTCTGTTGTCTTCAGGTTAAAACAATATAGATAAATCAGAATTTTTGAAGCTATGAGTGAAACAATTTTTTTCTTAGGTACCTACCTGTTTTAATAGTTGGGACATATTATTTTGTTCATAGCTGTAGAAATTTTTCGATTACTTGAACAGCGTTACGAAATGACGTAATGACAAATTGAAACGGAAATCTGAAGAAGAAATAAATTCAACATAAACCATTATTTGTTCCATCGCTCGGCCCCCCCCCCTACCAGGACACATAAACTCGTTCAAAACACGTGCGCATCCCCATAAGTTGGAGCCAACTTAATCAACCACACTCATAGGGGAACATTTCAACGACCCACGTCACGAGGTTTAGCAACCTACCACAGCCATCGTACTGCAGTATATATGATCGATATTGCCGAATTTTTTGAAGATAGTTTCAGATTTCTCATTTCCAAAAATGTGGTACCTGTAACGAATATGTTCGTCATATTTTAATATTGACGTACATATTTCGTTCACAGAAAAATACGTTTTTCTTACTAAGCAAATTCTTTCACTAATAGGTATTGTCAACTGGCGAAAGTACCGTTACTTCCTGCCAACGACCATTACACGTTTTTTAACAGAATATTCGAACACCTGAACATTCTGGTATTCGAATATTCTCGAAATAATTAAATACCTAAATCAGCAAATCCCTACTTCATTCATAATACCATAGAAAACCATATACCTTGACAGGTATATAAACTCTGGTTTTCAGTAAATTAATTGTATTGTATTGTTGTATTGTAATTGTAACTTTGACACTGTTACTAGTGTATAATATTTTATTGTAAATAAACTGGTCAGTCTTATACTGGACCTTCAATATTCTTCCAGTCTTAGACTGTGAACGAATACTTGTAAATTTTATATTGTGTTTTAAAAGTAAAATGATAAATTTTATGTTGTGTTTCAAATTAATTAAAGTCTCTCATATAAGTTAAGGTCCACAATAGTCGTGGATAGTAAAATTCAATTAGTTAAATAAATTCTCGATTACTATAATATTCCTTTGAATATTATCGTATATCGAAGGAAGTGTAACCATACCAAAAGAGGTTAGTTTCCAGTACTAAACTACCTCTTTTGGCCGTTACATTGTTGGCGCCCAACTGGTTTGCTTTTGCGATATCGAATCCTCGCTCAAGTACTAAAAAAGAAATTTTAAAATTTTCTAAAAAATTTTTTTTTGTTTGAAAAAAATTTTTTTTTTTTCCGAAATTTTTTTTTGGAAATAAAATAAAAATTGTTCCTGTCCATTCAACAACGCGGATCCAAGGCTGCTGCTTCAAAGGTATTTTCTTCTTTTTCTGTGTCCAAAGTACTTCAATTGGTTACCTTGAAAACTCTAGTAAAGTACTTAGAGAAAAGAGTAAGGCGCGCTCTAAGGAATAGGAAATAGAGGTATACCACGAGTGGAAAAAGACCAGAAAAGAGAAAATAAATACGTCGTGGGACTACAATACCCGGAGAAAAAATATATTTACAAAAAAATAATTCAAACAATCGTAAATATATTTGCCGCCCATCGACATCCAGTTGCAGTTACCACATCCGGATCTTCAAGTTGCTGTAAAAAACAAAGAAAAGTAAAGAAACAAAATTAATTATAATTCGCGTTTCCCCTTATTTTTTAAGAGTGTTTTTTATAATTAATTTTTCAAAAAAATATTTTTTATGAACAAAAATTGGGAAAACTTAACGGAGACCAATTCCCCTAAAATTAAATTTGATTGGCTCTTAAAAGCGACTAATCAAGAAATTTTAAATTTATGTAAAAATTTAAATATAAAGGTTAATATTGAAACATTCTCTCGACAAAAAATTCAAGAGGATATTGTATTAACCATAAAAAATAATATTGAAATAAAAAAGCTCCTAACTCCCGAAAATATTAAAATAATTTTGGAAACTCCCCACGGATCTTCACGAGAAAATATCCCTGAAATTGATAAACCTATCAAAAGAAAATATTTCGACCCTCCAATTTCATCAACTCCTGTTTTAGAATGTAGTGAAAATCCTATTCCTCTTCCTAGAACAAAATCCGTAACAAATTTAGATATTTCAAATATTTCAGAAAATTCTGAAGAAAAGTTTTTAAGTCCAGATACTGAACTTCTACAAGAATCTTATTTCCCGTTAGAAATTGAACCTACTGTTGTAGCAGAAACTGCTCAACAAAATAAAAATTTAAATTTTCTTATAAATACAAATTTAGAAAATAATATGTCTAACGCAGTTGCAATCAACGTAAGACCTACTCTTTATGGTCATACACCAGGCGAAGATATAGTTTCATTTTTAAAAGGTTTTGAAAACGAAGCTGACTCCTTCAACTGGGATGCAACATTAAAATTCAAAAAAATTAAAACAGCTTTCACTAGAATTGCTAAACAAATTTTTGAAGATAAAATCCAAGATAATCCTGAATTTAATACTTGGAATAATATTAAACCAAAAATTGTTGAAATTTTCACTAGGACTAAACCCCAGTTACGTGAATTATTATACGAACGCAAATATAAAGGTGAATCTGATTTTACCGCATATATGATGTTCGTATCAAAAATTTTAAAACAAATCGAATCCGGAATTAGGGAAGAACGTATAATCGAAAAAATAATTTCAAACTTGCCCGAAAAAGAAAGGGAATTTTTAATAAGGGAAAAGCCCAATACTTTACAAGAATTGGACAAAGCTTTTTCAAATTACCTAGATTTTAAAGATAAACTATTTGGCCACTCAGATCCCTTACTGAGAGCAAAAATAGAACAATTGGAAAAAACTATAGAGGAATTGAAAATAGGAAAAACTACCGAGAAGAAATCTGAAAAGACTTCAAACGTAGTTTCCTCTGATTCTGATTGGAAATCCGAGTTTGAGAAGTTAAGCGCTGCAATAGCGAACATTTCTAAACCTCCAGACAACAAGAAGAATAAAAATCCTCAAAATAAAAATCCAAATCAAAACCCAAGTCAAAATGCTAATCAAAATTTGAATCAAAACCCTAATCAAAATACAAAACAAAACAGGAACAATAATAATAATAACAACAATAATAATAATAATTATAATAATAACCCAAATCAAAATAATTGGAATCAAAACCAGAATAGGAACTGGAATAATAACCAGAACTATTCTCAAAATCCTAATCCTAATTACAAAGGAAATAATTATGACCCAAATTACCGAAGAAATAATTTTCGGAATAATAACGGTTATAATAATAATCGTAACTTTAATCAAAATTGGGTACCAAACTGGAATAATAATAATGTTCCAAAATGGAATAATAATTTTCCTAATTTCCCAAATTATCAAAATTTTATTCCAAATGTGCTCCAATATCCACAAAATTATGTTGCTGCTAATACCCAAACGGTTGCATCTCCTGCTCCGCTCATGTTAGTCCAGCCTCCCATTTCCCAAAACCAAATATCCAATTCCCTACCCTGCCAAAACGCTTACTCAAAAAACTAAGTGTCCCCCTTACAGATGATTTATCAGCTGTAAGGGATGTCTCGAACAAAGAGTTGAAATTGGTTAACAATGTTAGTAAGGTGAACTTTGAAACAAAGGAACGTGCTGATCACACTGCCCTATGTAAATTTCATCTTCCTTTTGCTATTAATGGCAAACATATACTTAGCCTAGTCGACCCAGGTTCGGAACAGACACTGATTGCTGAAGATGTTTTAAATAAAGTCAATTTTAAGGAACTGATAACTCCAACCGATGTAAGATTTCGTGGTGCGGACTCTAAACTTTTAGATGTAATAGGTTTAACCAATGTGATTTTTTCCATTGATCATTGTGTTTATTCTCATCCCACCTACGTTGTCCGGAATCTGGTCGAACCAGTCATTTTAGGGTACGACTTCTTGTCAACCCATAAAGCAAAAATGGACTTCAATAAAAACAAATTCACATTACCGTGTGGTTTCAAAGAGCGAACATTTGACATGCCCGAATGTCACAACTATCCCCTTGAAAAAAAATACCCTCCCAATTATATTAAGCCATTTAAATTTTATTCTCCCCAAACTTATAAAATTAAGGAAAATTCAACGCTCATCTTAGCGACTCTTCCCCAACATTTGGAATTTCATAAAGAAATTTCAATGGAAAATAAAAATAAATTTTATTTAAACGTAAGTGATAACACTGTGATGGCTGTCAATAATAACGACAGACCATACGTAATTTACGAAGGTGAATACCTCGGTAAATTCGTGTTAAAAAATGCAATTGATTTTAATATTTGTAAAATTGAAATAATAAATGAAGATACGATATTAACGGACAGTCGTGGTAATACTATTCCACTAGGTCCAAAAGTAGATTTAGAAAAGAAAATTAAAACGTATCAAATAATTAATGAAAATAATCAAATATTTAGTGGAAAAACAGATGAAGTTTCTATCTGTAAAGTCCCTCTACAAAAAGTCAGTGTTGACGATGAAACATCATTAAGATGTAAAAACTTCAAGTTCTCTCACGCAGAACACGAAGCACTACATAAACTGGTTGACGACCTAGTTAAAGCAGGTGTATTAAAAAAACAAAAATCAAGGTTTGAATCCCCAATATTTGTAAAAAAGAAACCTGACGGTGTTTATAGAGTGCTTGTAGACTACCTCAGAATGAACCAAAGAATAATAATGGATAACAATCGCGTTCCTACGATTGATATCATATGGCCTTATTTAAGAAATAAAAAGTGGTTCACTACTATTGATTTGAACAGTGGATACTTACAGATTCCTCTGACCGAAGAATCTAAACAGTACACTGGTATCAATGTGGATGGAATCGGATATGTATTCAATTCCACTCCAATTGGACTAAGTATCTCCCCGTCTATTTTCCAAACTATCATGGATGACATCTTCCATGATATGTTGTGGAAAAAAATGGTTTGTTACCTTGACGATATTTGTATTTTTGGCGAGACATTCGAGGAATGCTGGGAAAATACAAGGGAAGTACTTAGAAGACTAAGTAAAGTCAATTTAAAAATTAAAACAAAAAAATGTCAATTCTTTTTTAATGAAATTGAAATTTTAGGACATACTGTCCGATATAATGAAATTTCCCCATTAAATAAAAATATAGAAGCCATTAAAAATTTAAACCCACCTAATACTTTAAAACAATTACGATCATTTCTCGGATCGATAAATTATCATAGGAAATTAATTCCTAACTTGGCTAAAATTACAGCTCCCCTTAGGGACCTTCTAAGAGGAACTGATAGCAAATCAAACGCTCGAATTAAATTGACCCCAGAGCATATAGAAATATTTGAAAAACTAAAAGAATTTATGATTTCAAAACCAGTTTTAGCGATCTATGATCCTAAACTAGAAACTTGTGTGGAAGTTGATGCTTCAAAAATTGCATTAGGTGCAGTGTTGCTGCAAACTAATCCAATTACAAAGCACAAACATCCAGTTGGATACTTTTCTCAAAGAGTCCAACCTGCACATACAAAATTATGTTCGTTTGACCTCAAAATGATGGCCATAACGAATTCCCTGGCTCACTTTCGTGGATACTTACTTGCTTTATGCTTTGTAGTATACACTGATCATAAACCATTGATTTATCATCAAAGGTTTAATACCCCAAGCCCGAGATTAATTAGATTAATCTCAAAACTAAATGAATACAGTTTTCAAATAAAACATATTGCCGGAAAAAATAATTGTATGGCTGATATGTTGTCCCGTCCCCATGACGAACCTGACGAAATTACTTTCGAATACGGTGAATTTTTGGTGGATAAAAAATATACACTCCCTGAAGGAGAAAAAAATGTGAATACTATTTGTAGAATTCACAATGAAAAAATGGTCCCATTAAATTCGGTTTTTTATCAAAACCAGAATTTATGGTTTTACCCAAATAATTTCCTCAATACCCAAAATTACCCTTACCCTCCTTCACCCTCATCAACATTCCCATACTACCCTGTGGTTCAAGCCACAAATCCCATTCAGAATTTACACTCTGAAAATCCCCAAAATGTCCCCACTACATCAAACGTAGTTACCCGATCTGCATCATTCAGAGATTCTAATCAAACAAATCTCAATGAACAGATCCTCCTTTCCCCTACCAACCAAATTTCCCAACCCATGATTCCCGATCCCCAAAAGATCTCAAATCTAAATTCCCCATTACCTGATCGTAATGATCAAACAGAAGTTTCAATTCAAGACCCTGTCCCCAAAACAGAAATTGAACTTCCAAAAAATTTAAAAACAATGCAGGAAATTGATCCTCATTGGAAAAATGTTATATCATTATTAAATTATAACGAAGTAAAAAAAGATAAAAATAAATTTCGTAAATTGAATAGGTCTATTAAACTATATTTTCTTGACGAAAATAATGTATTAAAAAAATTACCTAACCCAACCTCATCCTACGATGAAGCGGTTACTGTAATCCCTGAAAAATTAATTCCAACAATCCTAAAAAATTGCATGACGATCCTTTGCATGGAGGTCATTTTTGAATTAAAAAAACCAAAATAAGGTGAAAAAATTATTTTTTCTTTAAAAATTTGACACAAAAAGTAACGGAGTATGTTCTCTCCTGTCACGAATGTCAAATGATGCAAAATTCACCGCAAGAGATTGGTCATCTCAAGCATATTGCAATTGAAAATCCAAAACCTTTTTCCCATTTGGAAATAGATTTTATTGGAAAATTCAATACGGACTACGAACACTCGTACGTGCTCGTAGGTGTTGATAAAAGTACCAACTTTTGTGCAATACGTCCGACAAAAAATCCAAATGCTCATTGTGTAATCGAGTATTTGAAGTTTATTTGTCATACGTATGGCCCTCCCACAAAATCTCGTGTGATAACGGAGGTCATTTTGCGAATGAATCCGTTCGAAATTTTTGTAAAGAAAATAATATTAGGTTGGTCTATTCATCTTTCTACTCCCCACAATCGCAAGGATTAGTAGAAAAAATTAATGAAGTGATTAAGAAATCACTTTCCAAATACAAACATTCAAATGAATCCGAGTGGATTGACACTAGAAACAAAATTATTTTTGCTTATAATACAAGTCCAATCGATCATTTAAACAAAAAATCTCCATTCTATTTACTTCACGGATATAATCCAAAAATAAATTTACCCGAAATCCCTGAAGAATCAAATAATATAAAGACTCGTGAAGAAGAGATCGAAGCACTTCTTCAAACGAGAGAAAAAACGCCGATCCTAGCGAAAAATGCATCAGAAAAGAATGCAAAACACTACAACGCTCACCATAAGATCATTGACTTTAAGCCTAATGACCTAGTATTGTTACGACAATCAAAGAACGTTGCAAAAAATAAAATAAAATACTCCGGACCACATAAGATTATCAAGAAGTTCACGGACCTAAATTACGTTATTCGCATTAAAAATGATGACAAAACTGCTTACGAAGAAACAGTTCATGTACGACGATTAATCCCGTACAAGTCTCGCGAAAATATTCACGAAGACAAAAATAAAAATCAGAATAATGAAAACCCTGAAACCCCCATTTTGACCCAAATTGTGCCTAAACCGAGGGGTCGCCCTCGTAAAAAAAACATAGAGGGTGTGTAGAGTCTACTACCTGTCCCTGTTTAACCTTAAGTTTTTTTGACTAAGTTCACTCCCCCTGTAATATATAAGCCTTATTATTTTTGAAAATTAACTGTCCCTAGATAATTTTTGTAAAAAATCATCAATAGGTTGGCAAAAATAATAATAAAAGTATAAGATTAAAAAATCCATAAGAAGTTTCAAATAAAAAATTTTATTATTTCTTTGTAAAAAAACTGACTTCTTGCAAATTTTCATTTTAAATAAAAACCTGCTCTTAAAAAGCTGAGCAAAAATAATAAAATTCAAACTTTTTGAAACTATTAAACGATAATATTATGCGACATAATTAAATTTTTCTGGATAAAACTCACCATTTAATCCCAGGTGTCCGCATATCCAGCAAGAAACTCTCCCAAATTGTCCCCGCTCATACTGGATTCTGAGTCCATCGACATTGGCGAATTCGCTACTGTGACCCCAGTCGGATCCACATTTGACGTGGACTCATCTGAATTCAGAGCACCAGTGATGGATGGCGTATCCCGTGTAAATGTATATACCATTGGATCCGTCATCAGCCATCCACTTCGGATTGAATGAGCAAAACTCCGTTCCAAGGCATCGTAATGTAAAACGAATTGGAAACCAGCCTCCGAAGGTGTTACAATGAGTCGAGGATGATAATGAGCATTTATAAATTGAACAAATTTTATCCCTGCCTCCCCCTGGATAAAATTGCTAACGTAATGTTTATCGGTGTGGACATACTCCAAGTTTACAGTTTCGTTGCTCTGTTGTGAAATGCAAAGCAACCCGACCGTAATACCTGCAAGTATGCCGACACTGTGATTAATACGTAAGCAAAGTTCCCATAAAAAACTAACTAAGTCCCATTACCCCAAACTCGATGCTTAACCCTTGCGGGTAAAGTACGCAGTTGAATAGAAACTTTTGGAAAAATTCCTCAGACTCAGGACAGCAAGCAAACGAATGCTATGCTGCCATTCGCGGAAGTCCTCGTGGATTTCTTCATCTGGA
>WOFM01000415.1:41650-83001 GCA_011428145.1 Ericerus pela | reverse complement strand
GTGTACGGATCGTGACATTGTTTGGTGATGTCACGATTCGGTACTCGTACATTACCCGCATGTACTTGCAGGTAATTACGATCGAACGTATTTCGTGTTTGGTTTAACGTCGTACAGACGAATAAGTTGGCCTGCCCTTTGGGGCGGTGACTGTCGTCGAGGGGTCCAAGCCCCTTTTCCTCATACAGTGAGTCCCCACAATGGTAAAAGTGGTTCACCAAATAAGAAATTAAGTTCAGTATTAAATTTTCTACTTTGAATTAATTTCAAATGACTATAAGTATTCCTTTTCAAAGTTTGAAGGGAAGAACTTGAGTCTCCTGTATCATAAGTCGAGATTAAGCAAAATACCTTAGCTGTCGGTTTATTCACAACCTCATTGCATCTTACCAATCTACATTACCTAGCTCTTTAGTCATTTTCTTTAAAATGATAAAACCGTTTTTTTATGGGTTAGTAAAAACTGTCTCGAAAGAAACTTCTAATTCTACATCGTGAATAGCAATAGGTAATCAGACATTTGATTCAACAATTTGACAAAAATTGAAAAGTAATGAAATTTTCTTAAGCAATAATTTGGCGTAAACCATCAAAATATGATTTTATTATTTTATAGTCAATGAGCTAGAGTACTGACCCTCTACCAAAATTCGTACAGAGTAGGCTATTTTTAGGTTTTCAATCCAGAAGAAATTCTAACTTTTAACTATTTATCGCTGATCATTAAATCGCATATAAGTATTGTGGTGAATAGACTTACGATGCTAGGAGAATTGATGCTTATTTAACTACCTTCTAATGAGAAATTCCATTATCCAACAGATTTTAAAACAACTAACAAGTATGTGCTTTATGCTCCATCCTTCTGTATCTCATCTAATCTTAAGAATAATCTGAGACATTTCTTCAATTTATTCATAATGTTGCATCTGACATTTGATCTTTACATAATACTTGCTTTCCCGCTAGAATTTTAAATTCTGCCATAACTTGATGCTTTAGAATTTTCTTGGTGGATTTACACCACAATTTTCTGGTGGATCCATTTTATGGCACTTCCCCAACCATAACTAATTACAACTGACCCTCATTCCATCAAGCACTATCTCATTTATCAATCTAGTTCAGCACTGTGTCAGGGTCACTTCAGAAAGCAAGTGATGTTTTTAATTAGTTCTCCAGTGCCTATATATACTTATATTTTGAATTCCAACGTGAAATATGATAAAATAGATACTGCAATAATCTTTAGCATGATACACATGAACACAGCTACAATTCAAGTTCCAAAAATCAAAAGGTTGATTAAAGAATATACAGAGTAATAATATTGTATCTAAAATACAATACATAAACCAAATGGGAGTTGGACTGAAATTTGCTGAGCAGAGTTCCACAAAAATGAAGTAACAAGTGAGCAAAGTTTATAAGATTGGATGAAATAAATGATGCAGATAAATGTGAAGAAGGCATTGGTAAAACTAAATCGGATTGAGGATTACTGTGTGTGATTTTAATGTTAAATCTCCAGCAAATCACCAGAAATACGCAGAACACCATGAAACTGTAAGTTGAACGAATGAGCAAATGATTGATGATTAAAAAAATATTAAAACACAAAATAAATGAACACCATAATTAATTCAAAGTCACTTGACTCGAGAGTATATTTATTCAACACCAAGGTTGAAGATGGAATAAAGTATGTCAAATCACAAACATATTATCACAATACTAAAAACATAGTTTACAGGATTTCCACAGACTGCACAAACACAAACAAAAAACATGAGACATGATTGTCACATTCTCACACGCCTCCTCAATCATGTGTGTCTAACTAAGTCATCGACATGAGAAAACAATTATAAAATATATAAAAATAAAAGTCGATTAAAATGGTACTTAATAAATAAATTTAAAAACAATATCACAGTTATGTTACGTCAAATGTACTATTTTAAATTAAGCATTTCAGCAAAATAACAAAACGTAGGGGTAGACAACCCTTTAGTAAATATGTCACCAATCTGGTGATTCGTGGGTATATATATCATCTACAAGGTCACTAACAAAGTGATATTTGGTGTCAATATGTTTGCATCTCCGTGAGTTCCATTTATGTGATTGATTAGAGCGAGGCAACTCTGATTATCTTTGTATATAATAGATTTATTTTTATGTGAAAAACTGAAATCATTTATTAATTTTTGAAGCCAAAGCCCTTCAGTCGAAGCCTCACACAGAGCTATAAGCTCACTTTCTGTAGAAGAGAGTGCCACTATTGGCTGTTTTCTGCTTGACCAAGACACAACATTTCCAAAAATTTGACAACAATATCCAGATATAGAACTTCTGGTTTCAATGCAATTAGCCCAATCGGAGTCTGTAAAAATTTCAATAATATTTTTACAGTTTAAATTACGTTCAAAAGTTAATTCCAGATCTTTAGTGGTGATCAAATATTTCATTACTCTACATAGGTATTTATAATGTTTGTTTGTGGCAGCACTCTGAAACTGGCTGAAATATGAAATGACGTAACAAACATCTGGACAGGATCCTAACGTTAAATACATTATACAACCTAGTAACTGCTGATAATTAATATTGACTTGACGATCCAAAGAATTGAGATTACATTCAAGTTACAGTAGGTTCAATTGGAGAATGAACAGGCATACAATTTTCTAAATTAAATCTACGAGCAACAGATTTTATTAAAGACTTCTGACTCATTTTAAAATGCCATTCTCTCAATCATAGTTAATTGATAATCCAAGGTAATTATTAATTGTTCCAAGGTTTTTACATTTAAATTTTTCACTAATAATCTTTTTAAAGTTTTCTATTAATTTTTCGTCTTTGAGCTAATAATTATATCATCAACATAGGTTGAAAGGTATACAATATTATTTTTATTTTTATATTTATAAAGGCAGTTATCAGCTTGACTTGGAACAAATTTAGTGAAGTCAAGAATTTGTGAAACAAAGTGTTCCACACTTTTGGGGACTGTTTAAATCCATACAAAGATCAATTTAGTAATAAAACGTTAGAATTTCTATCAGTGTTGACTTCAACGCCTTCAGGAATTTCTAAATAAATCTTTTCCATTACTTTACCATTTAAAAAAGAGTTACAAATATCCAATTGATGAATATAATAACCTAAGTGATTTGAAATGGAGAGTAGAGAGCAAACAGTGGAAAGTTTGGCTACTGGAGCATATACATCATCAAAATTTAATCCCTTCTGTTGTTGAAATCCCCTAGCAACGAGACGAGCTTTGTACTGAATTTTACCCTCACTATCAACCTTTTTGGTAAACAACCAACGACAGGTTATAGTGGGATCACTCATAGGACGCTTAATCACGTTCCAGGTTTTATTAGATGACAAAGCACCAACTTCAGCCTCGACAGCTTTCTTCCAATCAGAAGACTCAGGTGAGTTCAATGCCTCCTTCATCGTAAGAGGGCAGTTATCATTCACAGACGATGCAGTACGAAAACAAAAATTAACAACGTCCCCAAGATCACCGTGTATTTCAGTATCACCTACGTTCGTCTCATCTACCTCCCTCAATATTGGATCTTCATCTGAATATTTACACGTTACGTTAATATCCTCATTAAATTCAACATCTCTACTAACATAAACAATTTTCTTAACCACGTCCAGTACTTTGTAGCCAGCAGAGGCATACCCAACAAACTTCAATTTTGAGCTCTTCTTTTCAAATTTATCAGAGCTTTGCTTCCAATCAAGCATGTAGACGTCACAGCCAAAAACCTTCAGATATTTATAATCAAATTCCTTTCAATACCATTTCTCAAAAGGGATAAAATCTTTATTGGTAGGACATCTATTAATTATGTATGCAGCGCACATCAGTGCCTCAGACCAGTAAACCTTGTCAAGATTACTTTCATATATTAAAGTTCTTGCACGTTCACAAAGAGTACGATTTATTCTTTCTGCCTTTCCATTTTGCTGAAGGCAGTTTGCTATGGAAGGCTCAAAATGAATTCCTTTTTCTTTACAATAATCTTTAAAATATTGATTCATGTATTCAGAGCCGTGATCACATCTAAGGCATTTTATTTTAGTTCTAAAACAATTGGATACTAACTCATGGTATTCTTTAAACATAGAAAGTACTTCTTTCTTACTGCTCATCAAATAAACATAACAAAAATTTGTGTAGTCATCCAAAAAGGTCACAAAATAATTTTTTTTATCATAACTGACGGGATTTATTTGTCCACATACATCAGTGTGAACTAAATCAAGCGGAGTGCTAGTTGATTTTTTGTGTCTGTGAAACGCTTTTTGGTACTGTTTCCCCATGATATAGGGTTCACAAACCACCTTTTTATTATTGCTAACATCTGGTATTAGACCACATCTAGTTAAAATTTTAATATCATTACTATTTAAGTGAGCCAAACGTTTGTGCCATATCTCAATCGGATTCTTTTGTTCTTCAGTTGTCAAATTAACACAATTAGTTACGTTACACAAAAGATTAATAATATACAGATCCGTCGAGATGCTTTTACCAGTCATAATTACTTTATTATTTTTATTAGTATCAACAATATTAACTCTTTCTTCCTCAAAGATTGACCAACAACCAACCCTCGCCATACATTTAACAGACATTAGGTTTGATGGTAAATCTTTGGCATATCAAACATTCATTAAAGTGATTCTGATACCAGATTCAGTTACTAATTTTATATGACCAACCACTGATTTCTTAGCTACCATGAGTTGAGCAGGCTTCTTTAAAACAATATATTTGTCAAACAAAGACAAGTCATTAGCTACATGTGTAGTAGCACCAGAATCTAAAACAAATTTAACATGTCTATCACCGAGAGGTTGTGAAGTTTCAGATATTAAACAATTATCAGGCATAAAAAATGTATAATCTGTCTCAGAGCACTCAACGTTACTCGCTAAACTACAAGAATCTCGATTAGAATTTGAGTTAGACTGATTGCCAGACCTCTCTCGGTTTTTAGAGAAACACTGCTTAGCAATATGATCATTTTTGCCACAGAAATGGCACCGAAAGTTTTGGTAATTACGATTCAAATTTTGATTTGAGTTTCCTACATTCCCTGAATCGTAATTACAACTATTTCCCTGACTAGATTGACTCTGATTATCTTGACTAGATTGTTTATTAAAATTATTACTATTATTACGGTCATTAAAACAATTGTTATTGAAATTCATATTATTACTGCCAAAATTACAGCCAAGATTCGAATTACCACGAAAATTGCGCTTATAATTACGATTACGATTATAATTACTATGTTGATAGGCCAAAAAAGCATTCTCCTCACTAGACTGAACATTTAACGAAGGTTTTTGTGTGACAATTTCAGAAGGAGCAGAAACAGCATCCTTTTTGTCAATCAATAAATTTTGTGGTAATTTAACACTCTGCTTACAATCTGATCCCAATTAGGTTTAGCAATCTCCTCCAGCATCACTCTTAACGGATGGTATTCACTGGGTAGCGATTTCAGGAACTGAATTATAAATTGTCTTGTGGTTGTTAAATCACCGTTCTCGATCAATCGCCGACATTTTGCTCGATAACACATGATGTACTCCTGGATATCACTGCTGGAAGTCAAACGTTGAGATGATCCGCATCTCGAACACAGGAATTTAAAATAGCGCTAAACATATCATGGGCAAATTTGTACCCCTGAATGACCTCAAGGAGCAAATTGGTAACATTATTTGCGATATAAAACATCGCTTTCAAATTATTACTACACCACTGATTGTTGCGATGTTTTTGCACCAGTACATGCATTACAACCTCGTATAATCCTTTCTTTTGTAGTAACAGCTCCATGCGAAACTTCCAGCTACACAAATTTATGCCATTGAATGGCTCGACATTGCATTTTCAATCGCTCTCCATGTCACAAAATATATCGAATCACAGTGAACGGAGTACAGGCAAATCACTGACAAATCTAAAAAATAAAACAGCAAAATGAGTTAAAATGGAATGAAGGATTTTTACTTGATTGAAGACATTTGATGCAGGTTCAGACTCAGCAATCGAGAACAATGGGGACCACGTTGAATCGTGATACTGGGCCCATAACCATTGTGAGATTTTGATGTTAAATCTCCATCAAATCACCAGAAAATACACAGAACACCATGAAACTGTAAGTCGAACGAATGAGCAAACGATTGATGATTAAAAAAATATTAAAACACAAAATAAATGAACACCATAATTAAATTTAGTCACATGACTCGGGAGTATATTTATTCAACACCAAGGTTGAAGATGGAATAAAGTATGTCAAATCACAAACATATTATCACAATACTAAAAACATAGTTTACAGAATTTCCACAGACTGCACAAACACAAACAAAAAACGTGAGACATGATTGTCACATTCTCACACACTAACACCGTGGAAAATTAGATAAGTGTGAGGAAAAGAAAGAATTTCAAAACATAAGAGAAATTTCTGAGAAAATTGGAATACAATAAATACGCAATAAAAATTGAAGTGAACAAACATACATATTCTTGTTAAGGTAGAAAGTAAGCTCACTAAAAAGAACATACAAAATCTTCAAAAACAAAAAACAAATTATTTATTATTTATTATTATTATTATTATTATTATTATTATTATTATTATTATTATTTATTATTATTATTATTATTATTATTATTATTATTATTATTATTTTGATTATTATTTTATTATTATTATTATTATTATTATTATTATTATTATTATTATATATTATTATTATTATTATTATTATTATTAATAAATTTCTCTATTTCTATTTCTATTTCAATTGCATAAAAGAGGCCTTTGAGGTTGGTTTTAGACCACTTTACAGCTTACACCATACATGAAATACCAATACCAGAAAAGTGTCAATATCTCTATAATATTTTAAAATAATCAATTTATTATCCACGAACTATTGTAGACCTTAACTTTTGAGAGACTTTATGAAAATATTTTAAACACTGATAATCAGGTCAAGTATTGGGATAAACCCTTAGACTGTACAAAGACTGTCTATTAAACACTTTATTTAAAACTGTGTCTTAAACTGATCATTATATACTTCGTAACCAAGGTTTATATTCCCATTCAGGGTATGTAAACATATGTGGTGAATAGACGAAGTGAAGCATGGACTTGTTATTATAGGGATACGCTGACTCGTGATATAATTGAGGGACTAGTGTATTTGGGTTGCTGAATATTATAACAATATTCACATATTCTCATAATATTCGATGCGGGTATTTTAAATTGTTTTTAAGGAATTGTAACGTATTTTGTTTACAGGACCGAGTACCTGAATTACTAGTACTCAAAACTGTGTCGACAAATATGTTTGTCATATTTAAAAAATAGATGAAATTATACATTACACAATTCTCCAGAGGGAACAAAAAAAAAGAGAAAAAACATTTTTCTAGAGTCTATCTACTGAGTAAAAAGTAATAGAAAATTTTTACTTATTAGATAATCATGGATAAAAATTATGTCATATAATGCGATTACATATACTTGAAATATAATATTTGAGAATAGTAAAATGAACAAAATTTTTCCTTATGTATATTTATATTGTATTATTTTGCATAATTTTTTACAATGCTGTGCTTTAAAGTTTTTCCATTTTGGGTTGTAAACTTTGTCATTGCGAGATCTATCGCAAGATCAAAAACTTCTTTAGACTCTGAGAAATATGTTCACAGCAAGAGTAAATGGTTTTCAATTTTGATTGTCTCTTCAATAGATTCGGAGAGACAGGGGATCTCTATTGGGATAGTTACAATTCTTTTATTTTTGTCAATATCTTCAATTTGGATATGACATGGTACATCAAAAATAAATGTTCCAGGGGAGTTATTATTAATTTTGAACTTTTCAGATTTTTTAGTAATGGAATTTGTTGCAATAAGTGAATTAAAATTTACCACCTGAAATTTTGTGTGTCCTATTAGATGCACTAAAGTTTGAATATTGTTCATGCTACATTTGAATGAACAAGATTGTTATAAATTTCAGTTTAAATTCTGGAAGAAGAGATTTTTGCACAGGACGATAAATGAAAGGAAGCATAATGGTTCATCTGAGTTACAATATTGGAGATTAGTTCCGCTAATGTAACATACTGTATTTGATATAGTTTTGTGAATGATCAACGATGGTTCTTGATCCCAACTATACAATTCATTAGAATGACTTTTGAATGTGAGTAGAATGAAGTCAAAAGTTTTAAATTTAGCATCAAGTTGTTCCGGGAATTTTAATTTTTAATTCTAACGTATTTTTGAAGAAGTTGCAGTTGATAAGTTCTACGTGGTAAGTTTTGTATGTTTTTAACTGGGATAGCTAGATCAAGATCTAGTTTTCTAGTTTTTCCTCAAAAATTTCTTTTGGAATAATCGAGGAAGGAATCACATAGGATTTACAAGATGCCAAAATATTTGATAATCCGAAAGTGTTTGCCAAATTACTATCGTAGAATCCTTGCAGAAAGTTTAAAGAGGTTAGAAGTTTATGTTTTTCGAGGGAATTTTCCATAAACGAGTTTGTATGGGAAATAAATTTTGTCATGAATTTGTTTGTACAGTCTATGCAACTATGCAGATTAGTAGATGTATTCACTAAGGATGCATATGTTCAGCTAAGAGTTGGTTTTTTATAATGTCGTATTCACCTTTTAAAGAAATTTCATTAGTCAAAAAATTTTGTCTATCTCTAAAGTTTAGGAATCAACAGCAAAAACATAGCGCATTGCCAAAGTAAGATCTAATTGGCATGAAAAGGCTTTGCTTGCTTCAAACAGAGGATGGGGTCAAATAAAATTCTTGTGTCATCTTAGTGTTTTGTTCTTTTGAATTTTTTATTCAATTTTTTAGTTATTTAGCCATTTCTGCATATTTACAGTTTTTCCAAGTTGTTACATTACACAATTGGTGTTTAAATTTGTTGCAAGTAGCTTATCTACTGATTCATGCAGATCTAATTTTATGGAATATACCATTGTGGCTGATTTTGGATATATGTAGATATTGTTTATTTTTTGAAAATAGGTGCCAGTTGACGCGGTTGTAATCCTATGTGGGTTAGATGATTTTCTTTGTGCAATATTTTGTGCAATTATAATTATTACGACAGAAAAAATCAGATGCATGTACATTTTCTGGAACAGAAAAAATGCAACATCTTCTTTACTTATGATTAGTTTATAGATCTTAATTGAAAGGAATTTTTTGGGACATACTAGGCTGAAGGAAAGTGAAGAGAGAGAAAGAATTTTAGCATAGGTATGTACTATTTTATTTGGTTAGATATAGATTTATATAATGCTATAAACTTGACAGTTCAGTTCAAGTGTTTCAACCAATGCCGTCAAATCTTTCTGCATTTTTATTTCCATATTTATTTCTGCTTTTTTTTTTGGGGCTTTTTCCGCTTTGCTTAATAGTGTTTTTTTTGTTTCATTGTGTTTTGTCTAATATGTTAATCTCATATAAGAACGATGACATTTTTGTCTCAGCTGGAGTGGTTGAGGCAAATGAGACTCAATTTCTTGGGGAACAGATCCTTTCGAAGATCCGTGTTTTCAGAATTGTCCGTGTGAGGCGAGGTTATATTATTCGCTTTACTGTCTTTTCTTGTTGTTTTATCGGATATCCACATTTTCAAGTTGGAGTGCGTTTTTAAATGTGTTTAAGCTGCATGGGATATTGGAGGACATCATTGAGGAGGAATTTGGATACTGGAGCCACACCGTTTGGTTTACTTGTTGCCCAGAGTCTGAGGTGTTCATAAAGGAGCTACTTTTTTCCCTTTGAGTATTCTATTGGCACTCCCTTGTAGTGGAATTTGGATTCAATGGGTTAAAGTTAGTCTTCCATGGGAACCTTGACACTCGTTGACTTGTTGGCATGGGCATACTGTCAGGTTTGTTGGTTGGTGTGCTATGTATTCCACAGCATAGCAACAAATCATTGTTTGTTGAGTATGTTCATTTTGATAAATATTATGTAACTGATTTTCTGGTTAGCCTAGATCCTAGCGTCTCGCCGTAAATTTGTTTCTAGGACCAGTCATGTGATTTGTGTTTGTGTGTCATGTTTCTGTGTATTTAGTTCGTGTCTGTGTGGGTAAGTGTCTTGATAACGTCATTTTTGTAGTTTACGTTTGTATCATATCTTTACTTTTTTTTATGTCGAGACCATTAAGTGTTGTCTGTGTTAGTTCCTAAGTTATATAGACAAATATAAGTTTAGCTCACTCTTATACGTTTCCCTTTTCAAAACGTCAAATAATAAGATAGGGAAAAACGCTCCCCATAGTAGCACACAGATCATTAAGGATTTGTTGACAATTTATTTTATCAAGATTTTGTATACCATTCACATGATTTTTGTCAATTCTAGTCCACTAGATCAACCAAATTTTCATATTATAATTTATCAAACAAGTGGCTGAATTTTAATGTTGACATCAATTTATTACTGTATCAATTGGGAAGCTGTTGTTCATTCGAAATATGTATCTGGTGGTCTCTTAAATTCCAACAAAGCTGGTTTATTGTAGGTGGTGTTTTTGTCTAGTTTGGCTGTAACTATGTCCGACGTACCCATCTAATTGGTGTTCTCATATCTCATTTCTATTACAAGACTCTTGAATGAAATCTCATTTAATGGAATTGCAGAGATAATGACACCTTTTATATATGTATATATTATCATGTGAGGTTTCGTATTTGCTAGTTTTCTCGTTGAATTACATACTCAAAAAGATATCATTATCAAAGCCATTTTCCAAGCTGAAGGAGAACATATTCAACACCAAGAAGAAGGAACAAGTGACAAAAGTGGCCAGTTTAGATTTTGTGGTTTTCAACCCGAGGTAAATTACTAATACTGATCAAACAAATTGCTTAAGTAAAATTGATGATTTCTTAAAATTTATTTTTTACAGTGTAATTACGATATTCAGCTGAAAGTAGTGCCCTCCATCAATAAATAAATATGCAAGACTCTTCCACCCCAAGTCAGCATCAAAGTAACATTTACTTTTTCATTGATCCATAATAGTATTTTTTATCAAATCTGTTTTTAATAGTTTTTTTTTCTTCCCAGAAGAACGCCTCTGTAAAAAATATCGAACTTACTGCTTTACTGTAGCCTACTGAATGTGATTTAGTAGTACATATTTTTTCGATTCTCCAGAACATTTACATACCTAATCTATAAAATTACTAAACGACAAAGAAACTGTCATCTGTTCCGTATGTGAAATACAAAATTGCTAAAATGTATAAACAAATAATATATCGATTGCTTTTATTAGGTTTCGGTCATTTCACAACCATGGAGGAGGTTCAGTATACTGTAAATTGTGTAATAAAATATGATGAAAAACTAAGAGCAATGAGGTAATACACTGAAAACAGTATTATGTTAATTTAGACTTTCAATTAGATTTTTTAATGGTCGTAATGATGAAAGAAACTTCCGGTTTTCTTCATAACTAGAAATTGTATTTTATGCCACTTAACCTTCCGTAATATTTTCTTTCAGTCCTCTCTGGGAAATGGTTAAAGATATTATTTGAAATCAGTCGAATAGTTGCTACACTAAATTAGCCGAAGCGAATACAAAAACTCAATGAATACCTATTTTTACCATGATTTATAGTTTTCTCTGAAGAGAGAAATTGTTTGGTCAATATTCTCTTTTGTCCATTAATTACTACCGAGTTTATGAATGTATACAATTCTCATTGATAATATTCTACTTATGTTTTGGTATATGAGTGATTGAACTTTCGTTAAAAATATATGTTGATTATAATTTAAATTCTTATTAGATTTAATAATATAAATATTTCTGAGTCATCGAATTGAAAAGTTTCAGATTTGTCTTTTTACTAATTTTTAATGTTGGGATATTGAAAGAACTCGAAACAGTGTAAATTTCATCCACTTAACAGGTTTGCAGATCTGTTTATCCCTTTCATTTTGACTGATTATCTAATTTTCTTGGAGAAAAGTAGTAATGATGATTTTCCATTTACTTTTTCAGTTTATGTTAAACATTCGTACATGGTTGCTATATTCTTCTTTATTACTGTTCTGGTGCAGAGAATCAGTTCTGTTGGCACTAATGCAACTGCCAAATAACTCAAGAATAACACTACCAGAATTTTTGAAATCATTATTTACAGTCATCAAAAGGGAAAGAAATTGAAAAAACTGTATTGAATTTGAACCTGGTTTGACAGTTGTGAAAGTAAAAAAATTATAATCGGACAATGTATATCTCATTTTAGTCATGAAAAAGAGGTTTTTGCCTTGTAGCAGATTCTATTCGGAGGGACAATTTTGAACTGAATTCCTCGGTGGTCTGGTATTATTCAAATATAAACCTGATGTTATCGGTGTTCTATCTTCAAGGAAGAATCAACTTAGGCAATTTTATTTAATATTAGGTTTCAAAATTGTGATGAGTTGCCTATTTTGGAAATTTTTGTACTATCTTTCATAAATTTTCTAAAAATTTTCACAAAGAAAAAACATTTATTCTGTTGAATTATTGAATTTTTGTCATTAAATTGTTGAAAAATAATTAGTTTATTGTCTTGTTGATTTAAGTATTTAATTATCTATCTGAACTTATTTACTATTAATAAATGTTATGATAATTATTATTATAGACATTCATTGATATGTATAAGATTGTTTAAATTTATCATTGCTTTTTGTGATACGAAAGACATAATGAAATCTCAAGAGAATAATATTCTAAGTTCTGTCCATGAATGGTGTTAAATAAGAAATATAATTCAACTTCTTCTCAATGTATGATTTTTTGATTTGGGAGTAGATAAAACTGATTCAGTTTCTTTTTTGTCAGTCTTAGTTTCAAAAACTGCAGACTGAGTTGAGTTATCTTGTTACATATGTATATTGCCTAACAAAACACAAAATAAATTAATGAGGTAACTATAGTGGCATATCTACTAGTTTGGTTTACCGTCCATGAGACGAACAATAATACGTTGTCACACTCCTCCTCACCGAAGTGTAACTGTTCGGCAACTGCCACAACACCAGCACAGGCAACACAACTCTCTTGCTGTGTTGCCAAATCGATGCGCCCTGTAGGTGCGCACCAACTCGTGGCCAGTCCACGATACCGGGGGCAGTGTACACCAAGCTAACCCTCTGGGGTTAGTTTATCAGTTTGAGGCTTGTCCTGAAAAGAGAAATTTACCGTTTTACGGGTAAAGACATATATATTTATAATGCGTTTATTTATAAAAATATAAAACAATATAAAAACAACTAAGACTTTTTAAAACGAAGTCATAAAAAAAAACAAAAACAGAATATATTAAATTTATAACTTCCGCAGACTGCCGGACACGCGAAGATATGATTAAAGATAGGTTTGGCCATAATGGATGGATTCTGTAAGGAAGAATGGGAAATTAGTCAGTCTGCTTATTACACCAAATTTATTGGTTATAATAAAGGGTGGATCGATTCACTGACACTTATCGTTCACTTTCACCTAGATAGGGGGCTAGACAATGATAATGAGTTATTAGGAAATAGCTCTTAAGTCAGTCAATTAGAAAATTGTAAGATGGTGCCAATTTCCATCAGTTAATTTTCTAAACACTTAGTCTCGTATGTCATTCAGAACTAGTCATGTTGATAAAGTCTTCAATTTGAGGTTATTGGGACTCTATCACTACTATCAAGTTCTAACGGAGCCAAAAACTTTAAGGGTCTAGTGACTGTTTTTGAACTTGGTAGTAAAATTTCCGCATGACGGACTTTTCCATCATGGGAAGGGGTCAGGGATACAATTTTGGCAATTTTGTATATTCCTGGCTTGGTCATATAGTCCAACATGTGAACTATATCACCAACTTTTGGTTCAAAATTTACTGTTCGGTAAACATTATCAACACCTTTTTGTATTTTATCTCTCAAGAATGGGAGATAAAGATTTTTCCATGCAAGCCATAATTTTGTTAAATTCTCTTGATCAATTTTCCACAGATTCTGTAGTGTTTTTGTCATTGGAGTATTATCCAATGGTTTCTCAAGATCTAACGTAAAATTTCTAAAATTGGCATGCATGAAGTGAGCTGGTGTCAAAGTTATTTGATCAGCATCATCAACAGCAGGGCATAATGGACGTTCATTCATCATAATTTGAATATTTTTTAATGCAGCTTGAAAGTTGTTTTTATGATGAGAATGATATCCTAATACTCTATAGAAGCCTTGTTTAAAGACTCCTATAAGCCGTTCATACGGGGCACCATACCATGGAGCTTTTGGCGGAGTAAAGTGCCACATAATTCCTTTTTGTTTTAGTTGATCGCTAATTGTATTGTCAGCAACAATAGTGTCCCAAAATTTTGGTAAATGGGTAGCGATAACTAAAAATTGTGCGGCATTGTCGGACAAAATTACTTTTGGAGTTCCATAGTCCGCAAAAAATGTTTGGAAAGCAGTCCAAATTTCACATGTTGTTAGACATGAGAGTGATATGAAATACACTGCTCTTGTTGAGAGACAAGTGAATATCAAGATCCATTTTTTATATATCGGAGAGGTTGGAGTTGACAAATCCCTTTTCTTTTTTGGCAGGAATTGATCAAAAACTCCAAATGGTCCAAAAACATCCACACCTGTGTAGGTGAATGGATGAGAAAAGGGCATCAATCTAAAATCTGGCATGGCCGAATGCGTTGGTTTTGCAAATGGGCGTTTATCATGTTTTTTACATACAACACAAGTATTCCTTAATATTTTTGGTAAAACTTGCATAGATCTGGGTACAAAATAACTTCTGCGAAAAGCAGACATAGTAAATTTTATTCCTGCATGACTATTTGTTGTATGTACGTTTAACAAAATTAATTTTGTTAAATGAGATTTTGGGTGAAGTAATACAGGAGACAATACATCTGCTGTAAAAGGAGTTTCAGGTAAATAATTCTTTAACCTGAGTACGCCTGATTCATCCAAAACTATTTGAAATTTATCATATAATACATGTTCTGGAGGATTATGTGATAAAAGAATTTTAAACAGGTCAGGGAAATATTTCATCTGATCTGCATAAATAAAACAGAAGAGTGCAAATTGAAAATTGTTTGGTAAAATTGCATAAGGTTTTGTGCATCTAGAACGTCTAAGTCTCTTGGCAGAAAATTTTCTAAGTGCATTTAAACAGCTGTAGAAAACACGTTCTAGTTTTACCAAACAATTAAATTTTTCAATTTCAATTCTAAAAGGAGTGTTTTCAGGTTTATGAACAAAACTAGCAAAAGGGTTATCTCTGACTTTTGAAGGTGGTTTATTTGATAAATCCAAAACTGAGTCTACTTGAGAGTCAGTACTTTGTGATTCAACAGTTTGCATTGCAAAGGTTTTGGTTTCACAAATAAAAGTTTTGTTGTTCATAAAAAATTTAGGTACATTTAACTTTTTTGATTTCAATTTTTTTTTTAATTTGGCAGGTTTATGACTGTCAAAGATATCTTCAGAATTTTGAGGAATCAAATTTGTTAAAGTTTCTGATATTAAGAAAGATTCTCTTAAGGTACAAAAGATAGGTGATGATGTGTTGTCATCCTCTATCTCTGGTAAAGATCGAATTATGTGAAGGTCCGTTGGTGGCCAGGTGTCTGAATTGTTATATAACCATTCAGGTCCTGTCCACCAAGTTGTTTTTAATAAATATTCTATAGTTGCTCCCCTAGAACCGACATCTGCTGGATTATCGGCTGTAGGTACATATCTGTATTGCACATTTGGGATCTTTTTAATCTCAGTCACTCGATTGAGAATAAATTGAGTTAACACCCTACGTTCCAACAACCAAGTTAGAACACACTTACTATCAGACCATAAATAAGTTGGGCTGTTAGATAAGTCTAGGGGTTGTCTAATATTTTTTATTGCCCTAGCTCCAATTACTGCCCCTAACAACTCCAATCGAGGAATTGTCATTGATTTCATTGGAGCTACTCGACTTTTGCCTATTACAAATTGTACATCAAAAGAGTTGGTTTCTTGTTTATAAAAACGAAGAAATGCAACCATAGAATATGCTATTTTTGATGCATCAACAAAAATATGTAATTGGAATTTATTCGGATCATAAGTACCCGGATAAAGTTGGTGTGGTAGGCAATAAGATGTACAAAGGGATAAATCTTGTACCAATTGTGTTGCTATAGGATGTAGCGTTGTTGGTAAAGTTTCATCCCATTTGTATCCTTCATTCCAGAGTTGTTTTATGAATACTCTGGAAGGAACATAGGCTGGAGCAAACCAACCATTAGGGTCAAAAAATTGAGATACAATTTTCAAAAAATTTCTTTTTGTCCAATTTATATCTCTATCTTTTGTTTTGGGTTGGCTAATGAAAATTAAATCTTTATCCATGTCCCAAATTATTCCTAATACTTTTATTTGAGGTTTTGTTAATGCGTTTTCAGCGTTGAAGTCTTGTCTCAGTTTGATACAGTTAGTACCCCACTGAGACAACTCCATGGAAATATCAGTAACCAATTTATTTGAACGATCATGTAAATCTTTCAATTCTTTATATGTTGGTAAAGAAACGACTAGATTATCAACGTACAAATTTTTGGCATACTTTTGATAATATTCAGGATCAACTTGTTGAAAATGATGCATTAAGATTGCTGCCAGTAAAAAGGGAGCAGTTACAATTTCAAAGGGAACCCTTTGAAATCTAAAAATAATTATATTACTTTTAATTAGTGGTTTTGATGGATCTTTAATCCACAAAAAACGTGTTACATCCCTGTCATCAGGATGTAAGCCGATCTGATGAAATGCTTTTTTAATATCCGCAATAACTGCATACCTTTCTTTGCGAAATGATAAAAGAATTTCAAGTAGATCAGGTAATAAATTTGCACCTTTAAACATACAATCGTTTATTGAGTGTTTAGAGGCTTTAGTCTTAGCAGACCCATCAAAGACTACTCTAAGCAGCATACTTTTTGTTAAGTCTAAAATGCCCTTGTGAGGCATGTAGTGAATTAATCCTGGTTTTGCAGTTTCATCCACTAATTCAATCATTTCAAGATCAATTAAGAGATCAAAATATTCTGTGTAACGTTTGAAAAATTCAGGATTTTTAACAAATTTTGGTAATTGACTTTGTAGACGTTTATAACACAAATTATAATGATCTCCTAATGGAGGAGGATAATTTTTATAAAGCCATTTTATTTGGTAACGATTGTTAACCAATTGAACGTCTTTATAAAACAAGCTTAGCGCTTCTGCATCAGCTTGAGCCTCGTCAGAGTTATGGGACTCAATACCAATGGCATCAAGTTTCTATAAATTTTCTACTTTCTGTGGATCAGAAAAGTAGACTGGAGTAAAGATATCATCTATTGAAGGGTTTCGTTCAATCAAACCTCCTAACATATTTCCGAAAGCTGTTTCAATAAGTGTCAGAGAGGGTGAAAGGTGCTTAATATTACGAACAAATGACCACATGTAGTCATTGCCTAATAGTAATTGAATCGTATGCTCCTTATTGATTGACATGAATTTTAAATTTTTATATTCTGGAAACTCTTCATAAAATTTTGTTAAGTTTGGTTGTTTTAGATTATAGGCTATAACATCCAAAGTTTTTGCTTTAATAGGAATTTTTACTCCATTAGGAGTAAACAAATCAAAGTCTACTGAAAAGGACTTTGTTGGTTTTGAAGTTTGATGTTGAAGACTAGAAAGTCGTAAATTTACTGCTTCATAACCTTTTAATTTTAAAGATTCGAAAGCAAATTTATTGACTATGAAAGTATCAACACTGCCACAGTCCATGAATCCCTGTATTTTAATAGGGTTTTTTATATTCAAGGATTGTGCATACGTTTCAAAAACTAAAAAGGTAGAACTATTTTTAATTTTTGAATAATTGGTAAAACACTTACTATGTACAGGTAAGGTGGCCAACTGGTTATTCGACAAAACATCGCAACTTTTCTTTGAAGCTTTCACCTCAAACTGGTCACTGCCATTTGCAGATGCTTCCTGTGGAATAATTGGATTTTTAGTTATTTCTGTTATTGGTTCTTCTTGTAAAGAATCAATAAATGACTTACTTAAGGTGGCTTTACGCTCCCTTAACGTCGCATACCAGGCATCACAAATGCCTGTATGTATCGAATAAGATGCCTTCGGGCAGAAGATCGAATTGTGCTGATCACTCAGACAATTGAACCATTTGCAGTGCTTGGGTGGAGTCCCAACACAGCTATCGGCATCTTCATCATGTTTTTCGTTACAACGAAAACACAAATTACGTTGTCGGAAAAATTCTTCCCGAATCTGTTTTGTGTTCTCCTTTGAAGAGAAACACAAAAAACTGTGGTGACGAGCACCACAAAACAGGCACGCATTGGTTTGAGGTGTTATCAGGACTGAGCGTGGAGTGTCCTTAGCCAACTGGATGTCGGCTAATCTTGCATTTTCTGGAACAGAAGGAGAATCATCTGAATTTTTAGATTTATATTTTTGTTGTTTCTTCTTACTGTTATTTTTGGGATTGGATTTATCCTTTTCTTTATCTTTATTATCATCTTTGCTGAAAGATGCTCCAGCAAAAGCGGGTTTGCCTTTAGGCTTACCTTTTTTATTATCATTAAAATTTTTCCCTTGAGTTTTACTTAAATTTTGTTTAGAAGGCCCATCTTTCTCCTCGAAAAGTTCGTGGATTTTGATGAACTCTCTAATGGCCGCAAATAAATGAGAGACATGTCTCTGTAATGATATTTTCATACATATTATTTCAAATATTCTCGTACTTTATTAATTCGTATATTTTCCCACATTATTCTTCATATTTCCGTCTAATTACACTTCCTTTCATTCACGTCATATAAGACTAGTTCAAACTTGTCTTTCAAGTCTTGACTTGTCTGATGACATCACCTCTTGTACACCATAAACTGTTTTCGTCTATATTCCATGATGTCATCTTTTCTACGAATATATTTCGATACCTTGCAATAATTCCAATTCTTATTAATTTCTTAAACACTCATACTTTTGTCACTTCCTTTTAATTTCATTGGTTTTACCTAAAATACGTTTTCCTCAAACAACCAATCATATTCATATCTCCTACAATACCCAATTCAAATCACTCGAACTTCACCCTTATAAATAGTCTAATGTTCTGTATATTATTCACTTTAGAAACTTAGAATCTTACCTCAATTATTAATTCATTTTACTTTGTAATAATCTGTTCACCTTTTTATAATAATATACTCTTAAACTACTATTGTGTTTATTTGTAACAACTATACCGTTACAGTCTCTCAGAGCTTTTAAGATTATTTAAATACGACCTGGGGGAAAATTTTTTAACGGTAACATTAAATACTTGTTCCTCATCTATAATTGCAGATATATCTCTATACCTGTCTATGAGGGCTGCAATTCCATCCATTCCATCTTGGATAGATGAAATGGTGTCTACTGCAGTAGGGAAAGCTGTAATTTGCATCCAAATTTCAGCTTTCACTTTTGCCTGATCGCCGAAACGATCATGCAAAAATACTAATCTCTGATGGTAACCTTTTTCATCGGATGCGAGATGAGTAAATTTATCTTTTAATTCTTTTGGAATAGCATTTTGAAGATAATTAATTTTTTGCAGAATGGCAAAATCATTTCGCAAGTGAACATATAAATTAAAACCTTAAATAAAACCAGGATAGGTTAATATTTTTCCATCCCATTTATCTAAATAGAATTTCGGAGTTTTAAGATTCATTGGTGGTGCCTCATTTTGTTCCAAAGGATTTTCCCAACAATTTGGAATAATGTTGCTTTTGGGACAAGATGATGCTGTTGATTTTTGGTTTCCTATTTTCTCAGGAACCAAAGCTGTTATGGAATTAGTAATTGGTGATGGACGATTTACTAAAATATTATCTGACGAAGCTAATGTTGATAAGTTATTATCAACTGATGGACTAGGGTGTAATCTCTTACTTGCTGGTCCATCATTAGTTTCATCCTTTGATGGGGTATTTCTCTTTCGAGAAGATATCTCATCAGTTTGAGAATTAACAATCTCACCTCTACGTTCTGCAGGTTTAACGTAACTTTCAATGAACATCGTGATTGGAGTATGTAGCTCTCCAGCTACACGTTCCTTGATAGAGTCAATCTCCAAATGCAATCGTTCAAGTTGTTGTTGCAGATTGTTGTCCTGCTTCAACAGCTTGCTTAGGTCTTCACCTATTTTTCGAAGCAGTGCACTGCGTTGCTTTTCCAGTTTTTCCTGCCTCTTCATTTCTTCAAACCTCTCCCTCGCTTTCTCTTCTATTTCCTGTTTTGTTTCCCAGGAAGTTGGGAAAACTGGATTAGGGAGTTGAGCTGGAGAAGGAGGGACTCGAACCTGATCAATCTCCATCTGGACTGGTTCCTGCTGATTTGGAATTAATTGCAGAGGTTTTGGGAATCGTTACTGAATTTCCGCAATTAGTCCCAAAATGTCACCAATCTGTTTCCTGGATTGGGTTACCATTTCCGTTGGAGTTCCCTTTGGAATTCTTCGTAATTCGTCGATTAGATACTCCAGGTTTGGAAGCCTGCGGCGTGCTTGCAAAGGAACTACTAAATTGGAATTCAGTAATTCCTTTGTTTCATCTATCGAGACGATAACTTGGGCCAACAGACTCTCAAAGTATTCTATTTCTTCTTGGTTACTCCAAGAAGAAACAACCGACTGTCTATCATTTTGCAGTTGAGATGAGTACGATCTCTGTCTGGAGGCACCCTCAAACCCTGGTGGTGGTCCAACTGGTAACCGAGGAGAAGCTAGTACATTATAACTGAGGTCACGTGTTATTTGGCGGGCCTCTTCCTCATGTCGCAACATACTGGCCGCTTCGTCAAGTTGATCAACTATTCGTTGCTGCTCGTCGTTGTAGGCTAGTAGGTTTTCCTCTTCCAGATCCCGTAGGCCTGCTTCAGCAGGGACTGGGAGGGGTGGTGGAGGTGGTGGTGTGCGAGATGAGGAACTACGTCCTCTGGATGATCCTTGCAATGGTTCAGACGTATGGGACATATTGACACTAAATAAAGGACATATACAATTTTTGTATTTTAAAAAGTATCAATATGTTCCATAAAGAGTTGATTTTATTAAGGGAAATTTTCCTTAAGGTCTTGACAAGTATTGATTTTCTGTATCAATACTTTTGTCAATATTTATTTAAAGTATTGTTACGAATTATGTCCGATAAAAAATCAGGCATGACCCGTAAGCGCAATGATGGCAAAAAAATTTTGTACAAGTTATTGGTCAAGTTAAAAAAATTTTGTTTTTGACCAAGTAAATTATCATGGATCATGTCTGATAAAAATTTGGGCATGACCCATGGGCGCAATGATGGCAAAAAATTAATTTACAGGTAATGTAAAATTTAGGCACCTTGATAGGGGGTCTAAAAATGAAATAAAGAGATACGAATTATGATTTTAGAGAAAAAAAATTCTGTATACATCGTAATTTTCATGATCAAATTTTTATCAAATAATATTCTTTCAAAATGTTACAAATTTACGTCATGTTGAAATAAAATTCCAACATGGCGTTTGAACATAATGAAGTTTTGAACATGAAATTTCGTACATTTTAGACAAATAATATCTAAATAATTTTTAAAGGCGTGATGTTTTTAACTTATGACGGGGTTTCATTAAATTTATTTTCCTAATGAAAGACCTATCATAAATTTTTTACGAGTCATGTTCAAATCAAATTTTGGGCATGACCCGTAAGCGCAATGTGGTTAATTAATCGCGACACTGTGTATTTTAGAAATTCACTTATAAAAAATTCTAAAAATTATTGTAGTAATACAGATCGTGTGGATTTCACTGGACCTGTAGATTTTCAGCAAGTTTACGATCTCTAAAATCCCTACGAATTACGAGATTATTATTTGAGTAATTTCTTCCAAAATTATTCAAAGTCATCAGTGGATAAATAAATATTAACTACCATATATTCCTGTGAACTATAATGTAATTTTATCCACACCATCGAAAAATGTTGAAAATTATTAGGCAAATTACATTTCCCTAAGCTTATATTATTTAAATAAATGAATATTTAAAGTACTTACGAATGGATTTTTTCAAATTCAGCCGTAATAATATTATTTCCTTTTGAAAAAGGAATGCCAAGTACCGTGAAATTAAAATTTCACACGAACTTTTAACAAAAAACGAATTTGTTAAAGCAAAATTACGAAACACCACGTGTGTAACGACAAAGGTTTCAAAAAACGAGAAGTATTTTCGCAAAAAATTTGACGAATTTCGAAATCTGAAAACACAAAAGATCGTCACGAATAGTTTAATTAATAATATATTAATTAAAATAACAAAATTCATTAAAAGCACACAATAAAACAGGTAAAAACGAAAAAATTAACACAAGCACAAACATCAAATTCAACTCACCATGCGAGAATGACCAGAACGTACTTGTTCATTTTGTTGGTGGTTGATTTAAGGGTATGTGTGTGTGCGTATACTCTTAACTTGATGTTTGCTTTGCCTCGTTTTTTTTTTTTTTCATTTTTTTTATTGCACACAGATGCATAAATAGGGTTGTACTATCGCCTTGAGAAACGTTAATAGTGGTGATGTCATGTATGTATGTGTGAATATTCACACATACATACAATAATATTCGTACATTTGCAGGGAACTGCAAGTGTATATCGCCTTGTCACTGTGATTTTTTGACCTTGGCAACTGTTGGTCTTTGTCTTATCGACAAGATCTACATTATTCCCTTAAAAACGTGGTATTTTCGTCTTTTTTAAGAGTTGTCAATTTTTTGTACGAGTGGAAGAGAGATAGATTATATTCTTTTTCTCTCTCCATTCGTAATAATGACGAAAGGGTGTTCGTCAGTATTAAAGGACTTGAAATTCTTTATTATTTCTCCAAAAAACTCAGTTGGCGGGGAATTTATTTTAGTCGTAATTGTTGACGACTAACTTTGTTAAATTAACAAATTTACGGTCGCCATGTTTTACCATATTGGCCGTAATTTTTGTCTATATATATGACACTATGTGCTGAGGGCGGCGGGAAAAATTATTTAATATAATTTTTTCTGTCTTTATCCTCATTTATACGTGAGTATAAGATACTGAGGGCGGCAAAAAAAATTTTTCTTATACAAAAAAATCATTTTTTGCCGTCTTCATTTTATTTGATTTTATTTCTAACAATAGGTAGGAATAAAGGATTGATAAATATTTTCATTTAGTACTGGTGTCAACTAGTACTAAGCACTGTCTTTGTTGAATAATATTATTCAAGTCTTTTGTTCAATTCTTCATAATAGATTTGAACAAAATATTATTCGTGAGAATAAAGGGACTAAAGTCTTTTGTCTTTCAGTGTATTATTCATACATTGAAAAAAAAATCTTAAAGGGAATTATGTTTCGATGTTTCTCTTTAAATAATGGAAGTGTGTTTGAAAAAATAAAGTCTTTCTTTGTTAGAAGAAATACGTCAGTTATTCTTTCACCTTAGGATTTGAATTTTCGTGAAGAAAATTCAAACTCTAATTTATTTGCATTAAGGCTTTAAATTAATAAAGTTTTAAAGGTCCTAAAGACCGCAAAATTGCTTCTGCTATCATATAGTGGCATACCCACTAGTTTGGTTTAACGTCCATGAGACGAACAATAATACGTCGTCACACTCCTCCTCACCGAAGTGTAACTGTTTGGCAACCGCCACAACACCAGCACAGGCAACACAACTCTCTTGCTGTGTTGCCAAATCGATGCGCCCTGTAGGTGCACACCAACTCGTGGCCAGTCCACGATAGTAACTAGGTGCCTAAAAACAGATTCATATTCCTGAGGTTTCTCCGATGTTTCTGTTAAAAATGTTCTTGATCATTTGCTATTCTGCCAATTTTTGTTTAATAACAAATATTAAAAATTATTCGTTATTAATGTGGAACTTAATCTTTACATTTTGTTATTATTAGATCCACTCTTACAAAGTTATAAAAGAAATCCTGTAGAAAACATACAAAATTTGAAGCTTTAACAAGCATTACAAGCTCATTGTCATATTGTTTACATCTGATTTACCATACTTACAATGAGAGGAAGAGAGATATCAATAACTTTTTATCATTCTTTCTCATTCTAACATATTCCAGCTCTTTTTTTAACTTAGTACTTCATTCTTTATATTAAATATATATCACTGATTATGTGACATTTTTTTTTATCAGAGTGAACTAACTTGTATTCGTCTATATAAATTAGACTTGAACAGTTAAGAAAAAAAAAGTAAAGAACTGAAACAAACAAAAACTACAAAAATGACATTTACCCAGACATGCACCTACACAGAAACATGTGACCAGTCCTAGAAACAAATTTACAGCGAGACACTAGTAGCCTAGATGGGGTAAATTTGTTTGTTTCTTGAATAAACATTATAAGCCTTATCTGGTTGTCTCAATATCTGCAGCAGGTTTTCACCTGTTGCATCACTACAGTGCCACTGAATGGAGCTTGGCCATCTCAACTGTGACTGGGTGCCTGGTCACCGAACCTCTGGTATATTCGTTCCTATGAGATACTCCGTTGATTGAAGATAGTATCAAGGGTGGCAGCAACTCGCTTATGTCAACAGACACCAGCCGCAACACTAACAGAAATTGACTTGCAGAGTTCCTGTCTCAGTATGCAGACATCTGGGCCTTTGGTGAGTGCTTTTTGGAATTTTGTTTGGTAAATAATAATTTTTTATAATTGCACGAAAGGTGTTGTGCCAAAAATATTCTAAAAACAGAAGAACTTACAGGGATGGGGGAATTTAAAATATTACTTTAACCTAGATGTGAGGATGAGTAATATACTTTACACATCCTCATACGTGTATTTTATAAGGGCAACCCCTCGGTTTAGGCACAATTTGGGTTGTGGTGGGGGTTTAGAGATTTTTGTCAGCATTATTTTTGCTTCTTTTTTCGTAATTTTTTTTGCGAGATTTGTATGGTATCAATCGTCATTTGTGAACTATTTCTTCATATGCTGATTTGTCATCAGGGATTTCTGTTAAATTTATTTTTGGGTTAAAAAGCAAATAAAATGGGGATTTTTTATTCAGATGGTCGATTGGACTAGTATTATAGGTACAAATAATTTTGTTTCTAGTGTCTAGCTATTTGGTTTCGTTTGAATTTTTGTATTTATTATTATTAGAAGGCAAATTTGTATATTGTTGTATATTGATTATTATTATTTATTTTCCCCTGTTCTGGATTGTGATTTCTGTAGTTATTGTTTCTGTAGTAATTTCCACCATATTGATATTTGAAGTTTCTATTATTATTGTGTGACATTTTCTCTTCATATAACCTATCTGATCTTTCTATGAGAATAGCATGTAGTATCTCAATTATTTTCTGGTCCTGTAGTAAAGTGTTATATTCTAATCTTGTCATATCATATTCCATATTTAGAGAAATTAGAAGTTGTTTGATCTTCTCCTTTTTCTCCAAAGGTTTTCCACAATCCCTTATACACTGAGCGGATTGAGAAAATAAATCTAAAAATTTCCTCATATTACCATTACTATTGAATTTTAATTTTTGAAAAGATTGCTTAACATTAATATAAGTTACTTGTGTGCAGCTTCTATACCACTTCTCTAATGTTTTTAATATTTGATTAACTGTTTGGAGATATTTAATTTTTTCAATAAGTTCATTATTAAGGCATTAATATATAAGCGCTTTACCTTTCTCTTGATTTCTAAAATATGTCATGCAATTTGCGGGATTTGCATTCACTGTTTCAGGATTAAGAAAATTTTCAAGATTTAAACCTAAAAATAGGACTTTTATCTCAACGTCATCTATAATTTGGTACAATCCTTCTGCATATAGCAAGGAGACCATAGTGGTCCTCCACACATTGTAATTATGTCCATCAAAGACTTTTTTTAAATCAAATCTTGACATTTTGTTAAATAAGGATAACCAAAAGATTTTAGAATGAACCCTACCTCAGAACACAAGAACTTATAATTAAAGGTAACACGGGCTCAACCACTAGATAATGCAAAAACACGAGCTTAACCTCGCAATGATGGAATGCAAATTAATAAAATATAACTAATAAAATCAATATATGTCAATTCAAATTATAATATTACTCTTGATGAACCATTCTCTCCACCATACCGTGTTGAATATTCTTCTGACAATTCGAAGATGAAGAACTTCACTGTCATTAATTCTATGTTTGTTAAAATTGATCAAAAATTAAATTCCAAGTATCATCAAATTTATAAATTTGCAAACTGGATCAAAGTCAAAGGAAATCAGTAAACACAAATGATATGTTACTGTAAAATTAAATATTATTATGTATTATATAAAATTAAATAAAGTATGAAAATTAACAAAGGAAAATTCAAGTTCAGAAATGCAATAAAATGATTATTGCATCTTGAATATAATCAATGTTAAAAACATTCAAGCTAAAACGAGATGACTATTTTTAATTGTGTTTTCAAAGTCAAATTTTAATGGTAACAAAAGAAACTTTTCCAAATCTATTCAGATTTTAACTGATTGGAAAGTTGATCTTGTACATACAATTATATTAGTTGAAACATGAAAAATTACACATAAAATTAATTTTTTGCTACATAAATTATGAAAAACATACGATGAATGAAGCAGAAATGAGTATAATAAATTATTTTATGACTTATTTAAATCAATCCGTAATATTCCTCAATGCAATGGTCAAATCCAGTTTCCAAAACTTCAATGAAAGTCTCAAATTTCAACAATACCAAGCCCAGAAAAACAAATTCAAGGATGTCTAACAGGAAACACCAATTTTCAATCACCAGTTTGTTTGAGTTGAGAAGTCCAATCTAATTCAGAATGAAGATTATTCAGCCACTTTTAATGTAGTTGGAGGTTTTACCATACCATAAATGACTCTCGTAGTTGATTTTCTTCCTCTAGTTTTTTGATTTTGAACCTAGCCTAGTGCCCACAATTTGGTTTCCATACAAATTTACACTTTTCATGTATTTTTAATTATTTATTTTATTGATTGACAAAGCAAAACTCAAGAATTCATAGTTATTTTAAATTTATTTTACTTACAGTACTCAACCGATTTTATTGTGGTACACAGCTCTTCACTAAAAAGTGAAAAATTAAATTAACAATTATAAGTTTCAACACATTGCAAAAAATGAAAACATACTTGGAGATTGATTAAAGATCAAACGGAAAAGAAACACATTTTCAAACCATCACATATGTATTTTAACAATGTTTGAAAATACTAGCGGCAAACTAAAAGTTTGTTGGTCGAATTATTTCCAAATCAGGAAATCAGTTCTTCCAGAGGCAAAGCATCAAAACATATTATTTATTTTTATTTATAGGTTATTCATATACGTAAACAGTTATTGTAACATCATGAGGTTGTGTGGGATTGTATCCCAACATATACTATGGAGATGACATAATGGTGGTTTTGGTGTTGTACCTACGGGTAGTGCTGCCAACGCCATGTGTTTTGCTTTCTAAAAATCTGATTAGATGAAAAAATTACTAAGTACATTTATTTATAAAGACTGGCATACGAATTACCCCTTCCCAGAGAATCTGATTATTCTGATTGGTCGATGTTGACTGATGTGGGGTAATTTGTACATCAGTTTACACGTGTTTGGTGTAGATGTTAATTACATTCAGGCTCATATTCACAAATGTCACTTTAAGCTCCCTTCGCTTAAACTTCACTTTAGAAAAGTTTTTGCACAATTGCAAACCTAAAAATATGAGAACATTGTATCTCTTATGAGAGTTCCAATGTGAAAATAAAATGTTACCACACTCTCAATACAAAATTGTGTCAAAAGTCATTTTTGAGTGAAGTTTAAGGCTTCGTCTACATAGCGCCCAGCATCCGTCAGGCATTCTGAAGAAAATAATCAAATAATGGAAAGTGATACTGGGTGGCGACATACACGTTTTCCAAATGGCAAAAATGCCGGACCAGTTGTCCGGCATGAAAATTTAACTCCTCCAACTTTTTGATGAAACTGAAAAATGAGGAATGATATTGATAAGTAATAACACAGCGCGGAGAATAAGTGAAATTTCTTTGTTGAAATTGATTTGCCCTTGGTCGTATTGTGAATTAATTGATTTATTGAAGAAACATTTATTCATCGCAAAATGAGCTCAGACGAGGTGATCCCATAGAGCTGGGCGATCCCTCACCAGTCTACGAGTGCACTTTTATTTGTTTCATCCATCAAGAAATTTTATAACAGAATCAAACAAAATAATAAATCAAAAATTATAATAGTTTTATTTCACACTCATTATCAATATTTCGAATTTTATCACACACCTGCTAGTTTTCAAGAACGGCTATGTAGCTACAACTTGTAAAACCGTGTACGTGCTGGTCAGTTCTCACTGCCGGTCCAGAGACAGTTCAGAATGCCTGACGGATGCCGGGCGCTATGTAGATGAAGCCTAAGCTTGCGTTTGTATGACGTTCAGTTAAAGTCCTATAGATATGAGTCCGGCAATACGCCATTTTGTATCGAACAGCTTATACGTAAATTCATTGATATTTATGTTAAATTTGAGAAATTTTGTGGTTTTAAATTTTTTTATAATTTTTAGAAAATCTTTTTTCATTATTTCACTTTAAATCTACATTTGCCCAACAGGCAGAAGTAAGGCTCTTTAATAGCAGGTATGCATATGAGAGTGATGAGAGATGAACCTCCATCTTGTGTTATTTATTTTTTCAGGAATTTTACATTGTTCATTATTACTATACATATAAATAATAACCTTTGAGTATATATTATTTCATATGGAGAGCTGATTCAACAAGTTCCATTTTTTAACAATAGTAAGCGTTTTTGGGGAATGAAATGACTTATTTTATACACGAGTATATCTATATATACGAATTATTTATAGATATACTCGTGTGTAAAAAAAGTTATTTCATTCCCTAAAAGCGCTATCTATGTCTGAAAGTAATTACATATAAAAAATGTATACGAATCAGCTCTCCATATGAAATAATACATACTCAAAGATAATAACATAAAATGGCAGTTCATCTCTTATCACACTCATGCACATACTTGCAAGTAAAGAGCCTCAGCTGAAAGATCAAAGAAACAAGCTTCTTATCATACACAATTTTATGAAATCAAACTACGCAATCAAAGTTATCAAATATGATTGTAGAAGAACCATTGATTGTATAAAGTTGAAATTTTGGCAAAACATTAACATATATTTTCTAAAAATTTTGTAGAAATTTCGCTGAAATTCTATCATTACTTCTTGAGATATAGTTGAAATTCTAAAAGGTTTATATGAATTAAACTATGGATACAAAATGCCATATTTCCATACTTGTATCTATAGGGCTCTAGTTCAGTGAGGTCAGCTAACACTACTCAATTAAACCTATACGCCTCATTTAAAATATACGTGTTTTTAATTGAATTTTTGGCCATAATTCTCTTATTTAATGAAATAGCTACTTTTTGTAATAAATGAAATTTTAAAGGAGATTTCAAAAAATAAAAGAGTCCAAAAACAAGAAATCACATAAGTCAACCACAGGTTATGTGATACATCAGTTTGGCAATACAACTGTATGGGGAAGTAGACAACAGCAAATTATTGCCAAATCTATAACAGAAGCAGAATTTATTGCAATTGCTGTTTTATCTCATCATATTCTGTATTTTAGTGATTAACTGAAGAAACTTCCTCAGTTCCCACGTGAAGCAGTAGTATTTAAAAATAATCAGTCCACCCAAGTTCCACTAAACAATCTTTTGGAATCTTGGCAAGTTAAAACATACTGACTTACGTTACATATCTAAAAATTAAAGAACTAGTTAGGGATGGACTTCTCAAAATTGTTACAGTATCGATTAGTAATCAATTAGCTGATATACTAACCAAGCCATTACTAAGTAAACAACATGAAGTGTTGTGTAAACAAATATTTAATAATTGAATTAACTTTCGTTTTTATATGTGTGGACACCAAGCTGACAGTATACCGAGCATGAGTAACTAAAATTTCTAAATTATTTAACAAAAGACCAAAAAAAAAAAAAAACTAAGTAAATAAATAACCAAGAAACTGTCAAAACCAAGTTGCTAGATTTTTGTTAATTTAAAATGAAATGAGTTTGAAATTTCTATTGCTCATATAGAAATTTTAAATGTAAAGCAACCAAAAAGTATAAATCCACTTAAAATACCAAGTTAGAAATGTTCCAAGATAGGCTGAAATAGTTAGGTCTCTATCATATATTACCTATTTTGACAAATTCTGAAAGACAATTGAATTTCATATAAACTCTCAGTATTATTGATACACTCACTCGAAAAACCAAGTTCAAGAATTCATAACATTTCCCAAGATTCCAAGTGTAATAACCATTCTAGTCAGAATGCAAGTGAACTCATTTTTAATTGTTATTTAATACTAAATCCTTATTTTTCTGCCAGCAGATTAAGTCTCAAAACCAAGATACAAGTTTATGAACCATTCAACATGTAACCAAGATAGAAACCAAGATTCACCAAAGAAAAACTATATGTGATTGAAATGTGATTCTAATATGTAATATAAAAATGACTGATACTAATAATTATATTTTTCAGGTCTCCAATTTCATGTTACCTGTATAAGGAATATAAGTTTATTTTTGTTGTTCCTTTTTCATTTTTAAATGTGGTTGACAAGAGCATTTATTGGTTAATTAAAATGTTTCCTATTGCTCGTTTTGTTTTCATATCGTTCATAATTTTTATGATTTCTATACCTTTTTTTTTAGTTTTTATAATTACCAAGTCGACCACACATTAATATAATTCTTACATTGACCATCTTTATTAAGAATTGAAATCATGTGAAATTAATGTGTTGTTTGTGAGGAGAAAGGGAAAAACCAAAATATTAATTTTTTATTTCAGTGAGAGATATCTCGTATGTGACAGAAGTCATCAACGAGTACAAAATACAACAAACCAAAAATCAACTTTTAATACTATTAATAATTGATCTGTTTATGACTTATGTGTCTAAATATCAAAACACAACAAAACAAATCTTATAAATTAATTGACTCAAACTTATGTAAATAAAGTATCACAAAATTTCAATCACAACACAAAAATTTCCTTATATAATAAATGTCAAAAAGAAAGGTAAATTGTAATAAATTGATTTCGTATCATTTTACTCGGATTTTTGTGACAATACTGAAATCAAAAGATAATACACGTCTAATTAGTTTTATGACTATTTTCAGTTTCTTCATAATTTAAAATTTATTTTCTAAAAGTTTGAAATAATGGGTTTGGTAATGCTTTAGTAAATAAATCTCCAATTTGTTCCTTAGTCCGTTCCCATATAATTTTGATCTTTTTTTCTTCACATGCATTCCTAACATAATGATACTTTAATTTGACTAGATGTCTAAGAGCTTTTGATGCATCAGATTTTGCTACTTTTACTGCTGCTTGATTGTCATCTAATATTATTGGTCTAATTTCATTTTTCGTAATTAGTCTATATAGATGTTTTATATGGACTAACTCTTTAGTAGTTTTACTTAGTGCAATATATTCAGCTTCCATTGACGAAGTTGCAACTATCTTTTGTTTATTTGTTTTCCAAGCTATTGCATCTCCAAATAGAAAAATTACTTAACCTGTTGTTGATACTCCATCAGGATCATTTATGCCTAATGATGCATCATAGTAGCTTACTCAATCATTATTCAAGCCTTTATATACTAATTTATGATTCTTTGTACGTGCCAAATATTTAAATACCTTTTCTACTTTTAACCAATCAGTTAGATCAAAATCATGAAATTTTCTAGTTAGAACATTTACTGCAAAAGTTATGTCAGGTCTTGAATTTAATGCTAAATACAGTATAGCTCCTACAGCTTCTCTATATGGTATCTTTTTGTTTGGGCGTTCAGAAATTCACTCCGAGTGACAACATCGAAAATCGAAAAACTACCCGTTCGGAAATTCACCCATGACTCCGCCCGTAAAAACTGTTGACCGTAGTTGTCACACTTACCGCGTTCAACAATTCACCTCAGTTGATGGTGGGCGTGGACAACCATCACTCTGGTCCAGAGATGGTTCACATTGTCACCCCAGGTGATGAAATTGGTTGTCGATTTTAAATTTTGGAAATATCAATTCCTTATCACATGGGAGATTTCGTTTATTTACACATATCACGCACAAATTCATATTTTACCATTAAATATTATGAAAATGTTAATTAAAAAATAATTAGAAAATATTTTAATGCTCAGTTATTAGTGTCAGTGAATTTTATTATAAGTTATTAAAATATGGATGAGCGTTTAAAAATTATAGTGACTGCCATTGTGCCAAGTGCAGTGAAATTTTATGAAAACTTCCTTCTTTCATCATCTGAAGCAGGTAAATGCATTATGATTAGTAGGTGATAATATGTGTTTTATTTATATGAATTAATAAGATTTTTTGTATTTATGTAGATGATGAAGATTCCTCGAATGAGGAGCATCCCAGGAAATGAAAAAAGATGAAACAAACTGCTGCCCAAATATCGCGAATACGATCATTTGTTGAGTATACTATACCAAGATTTACTGATACTGAATTTCAATCTCATTTTCGATTATCGGTACATGCCTTTGAATGGCTTTTAAATAAACTTTCATTGAAATTGGCCAGAAAACGGACAGTTGGTTGCCTAAGTACATGTCCGAGGAAGCAGTTACTAGCAGTATTGTGGTTGTTTGCAACTCCAGATAGTTTCAGGTAAAAATTTTTGTAAATCATATATTTTTTAATTTTTAATTGATAATACTAATTGAAGTCACCGTTTTTTTGATGATAGATCTGTTGCATGTCGATTTGATTTATCAAAAGAAACATTACATGCTTGCTTTTTGCGTGTATTACATGCTCTCAACTGTTTGGCACCAACAATTATTTCCTGGCCAAATTCGGAGAGGAGGCAGACCATATCCCAAAAATTCCAACATATGGGTGGTTTCGAAGGCGTTATCGGAGCTATTGATGACACCTATGTAAAAATCAAGGCACCATCAGATAATGCACAAGTTTACATTAATCGGAAATGTTTCTATGGGATTACTTTACAAGCAATATGTGATGATAGTTGTCAGTTCATCGATTGTTTTGCTAGATATCCGAGTTCAGTGTCAGATACTAGAATATTTAGACAATCAAAAATTTATAAGGCAATTGTTGATAATCCTTCAAATTATTTTTCGACACATGAATATATTCTAGGTGATAAAGCTTACGAGCCAAAACCTTTTTGCGTACCACCATATCGAGACGGACGTAATTTTACTCAATGGCAGCGAAACTTCAATCATCAACATGCTAAGATGCGACAAGTAATCGAACGTACATTTGCTTTATTCTTTGGTAGATTTCGTTGTTTTAAGGATCTCGATATGTCTCGCACAGACTTCATACCAGCTTCTATTATAGCTGCGTGTGTTCTACATAATATTTGTTTAACGAATTCCTCTGATACGTTACGTCCTTGGTTTGAGGCAGAAGGTGTAGTGTATTTGCAGCAACATACGATTGTAGCACCAGAACAAGAACAATTATTAACTCAAGGTAGTGCAACAAATGAAGAGGGTAAAGCATTTTGAGATCAGTTAGCTTTAGAAATGGGATTACCCAATGATATTGGACAGTGAGACAATCTTTGACAATGTGACTGTGATGTGATATTTCCTTGTTTTAAATATATGTATGTAAGTAATTTTGAATGAAATATGAACAATATCTCGATTGCACTAAAAGAAGTGAAAATATATTTTAAGAATCAGATAATTTACATACTTAGCATCAAACTTATTTCAACTTACCTAAAAGAAGTGAAATACAAAGATTAAAAAGTTCATTACTCGATTACAAAATTACTTAAATCTTAGATTGTCATATTACATAGTTTAGCAGAAAATTACTAGAAAGAAACGTTTTGATCGTCTACATTATAAGACGGACGTGAAATAGCCAGTTATTTCTAAAATACGTACACGTATTTTACATCCCCATACCTGAGAAAATTACGAAACAAAGGGGAGTAATTTGGAAACATGGAACAAATTTGACTCTTTCTTCTGATAACCAGCATCCACGCGATATATTACATTTGACAAACTTTCAGTTATTTTGAACGGGCCCGTTCTTATTTCATCGAGTTTATTTTTGTTTAACAGATTACCATGATTTACATAGACTAAATCGCCAACTCTATAAGAAATATCTTTTCTCTTGGAGTCAAATTTTTGCTTATTATAATTATGACTTCTCTGGGAATTTTCAAATGCTAATAACCTGTCATTGGTCAGATCTGTTACGTTAGGCATCGGAATATCTTTTGGACATAAATTTACTTTAATATTATTCATTAAATAATTTGGTGAAAATAAGGTTGATGAATGAATAGTATCGTTATATTCTTGAACACATTCTTCTGCTAAAACTGACCAAGGCTTTTTTTTATTTATTTTGTTTTCGTTAACTTTACAGCGTATTCTATTCACCAGAGTTTGATTTAGTCTCTCATTGAGACCGTTGGAGAAAGGACAGTCTACGGCTGTAAAAATTAATTTGATATTGTGTGACTCCAGAAATTCTTTAAATTCTTTTGAATTTATTCCGCCGTATTGATCCGCCAGAAGTGTCTCTATTTTCTGTCCTTCTCTTAAAATTTTACGTATTAAATTTATAAAATCTGTGGCTTTTTGAGTTTTTGATGGTAAAATGTACGCAAAACGTGTGAAATGATCAACTAATAAGTGTAAATATTTTTTTGAAGTATTATTTCCGTTAAAGCCACCTATTGTATCTATTGACATAATCTGAAACGGTTCAGTCGCAGGGCCCAACTGAGATAGAAAACCATAACGAAAAGATGCTCTGGACTTATTTTTAGTACAAATAGCGCAATTCTGACAGAAAGAGGTAATCAGTTTGAAAAAATTTTTACAATAATAAATTGGAATAAGATGGAACGAAAGCTGCTTAGGACCAATATGACCAAATTTTTCATGAACTATCTTTATTATTTTAGTCGCTAAATCTTCTGTTATCAAAATTTTATTTTTACCTCTAATGTTCATGAAGAGTATATTATTTTTTTTTATTACGTTATTTTTTTGGAAATAGTCTCTTGAAAATTTATTTTGGTCCATAGCTATTTCATTAAATTGAATAAAATTTACTATTTTAAGTTCTTTATGCGTTTCAAAATGTTCGAGGACAGGGTTACGCGACAAACAGTCGGCCTCCTGATTCTCGGAACCAGGTAAATACTTTACTGAAAAATCAAACTGAGACAAGTAAAACATAAGCTGACCAAGTTCATTATCAAATTTAGAGTTTACGTTCAGATTCTCAAGCGGTTTATGATCTGAATAAACGACAAATTTCTTTCCAAGAAGCCAATGTTGCCAGAACATTAAGGCCTCTTTAATTGCCAGACACTCCAAAAAAATCGCCTTTTTCTTTTTTGATAAACATTTAACTTTTTGGAAAAATAAGCGACTGGCCGAAAATTTCCGTCTTTCTGTTTTTGTTTCAGGATTGCACCAAGTCCTTCCAAACTTGCATCAGTGTATAAAACTGTCTCCTTTAAAGGATCATAAATAGCTAAACAAGGACTTGAACATAAATAACTTTTTATCTTTTCGAAACTATTATGGCAGTCTGTTGACCAATTAAAATCTACGTTTTTCTTCAATAAATTGTGTAACGGTTCTAAAATATGTGCAGCCTTTGGAATATATTTCTTATAAAAATTAACCTTCCCTAAAAATTGGCGCACATTCTTTCTATTTTGAGGAATGGGAAAATTCTTGATAGGGAGCACATTATCAAAAACAGGCTTAGTTACGTTATTGCTAATTATGTGGCCTAAATATTTTACGTTATTTTTGGCAAAATTACATTTTAATAGTTTCAATCTAAAACCTTCTTTTTTAATGGCCATAAACAATTTATCAATGTGCTCCAAGTGTTCCTCAAATGTTTTTGAAAAAACTAGAATGTCATCAATATAGTTTACACAAAAATAGTCCAACCCGTTACGTCGGATAATATTTTGTAGGATCCTTTGAAAAATTGCGGGAGATGTTTTAAGGCCAAATGGCAAACATGTCCACTCAAAATGGCCATTTTGTGTGACGAAAGCTGTTTTATAAGAATCTTTTTTGCGTAAGGGAATAGTCCAAAAAGCGGAATTAATATCGAAAGCTGAAAAATAAACACAATCCCTAGTCTTCACAATTAAATCTTCTATTAATGGGAAAGGTTGACTTTCAGGTACAATAAGCTTATTTAATGCCGTAAAGTCGATACATAATCTGTTCTTCTTTCGAACGCCAAACTCATCTTTTTTAAATGCCAGTGTAACTGGAGCCGCAAAAGGAGATGTAGATTCCTGGATCAGACCATGGTTTAACAACTGGGAAATTTGAGATTCAATTTCCTTCTGATCAATAGGATTACATCTGTACGGCTTGCGAGATACATACCTATGCTCAGTCAATTTAACCGAAGCTTCGTGGTTGTGTACACAACCCGTATCAAATTTGTGTTTCGCAAAAATAGATTTATGTTTTTCAATTAAATAAGTTATTTTATTCTTTTGGTAATTATTTAAATGATCCAAATTTGCCTCGAATTCATTAATTTTAATAGATTCATTAAAATTTACTGTAAACGGTGCAGACTGAACTACGGTTCCGAGATCAATTTTTTTATTATTATCCATTACGTTAATCTGAGAGATATTCAATTCATGGTCTTGGTGTAACCCAAAATCCTTTATCATATTTAAGCCAATCAAAAAATCATAATCAAAATTAATCGAATTTATCACAAAAACATCTACAAATTTGACGATATCAAAAATTTTTACTTTGATTTTTACGATTCCAAAGACTGAAGCCGTACCACTGACCATTTTAAAATTATTGTTGCAAGAGTTAATTTTTATTTTATTTTTCCTTGCAAATTTATAGTTTATTAATGAAATATTTGAGCCGGAATCATAAATACCGTTACATAATATAGAATCATTAATTAAAAGACGTAATTGAATCAGTGGTACCGTTACTCGTTTTTGGCAAGTCATCTGAATTATTGATTTCGGACTCTATCTCCAAATTATTTACAGATTTTACTTTGTTAATTTCATTTTTTTTTGAGTCCTTAAACCAGCAGACATTTTCCGAGTGAATTCTACCAAATTTCCCTAATTTATCACAAATCGAACATGTTTTTTTTTTAGGAGTAAATTTCTTATAATTAGTAATACCATTAACATTTTGAACAATCGTATTTGTTTTTTTTGACATAGTCGAATTTGCATTCTCAGAAGATGTACGACGAGCAGGGTTATCAGCATCATATTTTTTTAATTTAGAAATTAATAATTTTACCGAAGTTACTGAATTACGATTCAATGAATCTTGAATATGAGCCGGCAAGCCTAACACTATTAAATTCAGTAATACATTTTCAGCGATAAAATGGTCTAGATCTAACATTAATTTTTCTTTTTTTATAACGTATTCTATTAAGGAGCCCGATAAATATCGGAAATTGTAAGCAAATCGGATCGGTTTCCAAGATACGTCACCGAATGTGGCGATAAGATCCTCGTGCCATAGAGCCCAGTCAGCATCAACACCAATTTTCTTTTGGGTACTCAGGAACCAGTCATTCATTGACGTATCTAAGCAAAGGTGAAAAACCTCAATAACTCTGGATCCAACAAGAGAAAACCGAGCTACTTCTTTTTCGAAACTAACAGCCCAAGCAACTACGTTTGAATTCTTGGATGTTAATTTATCGACCAGAAAATGTTTCATTATTTCTTTTAGTGATTCCTGTTTCTCCAGTGACACTACCGGCGCGACAGACGAAGAACCAGTCTCTACCGATGACAAAAAATAATCAGAAAAGACAAAGTTACCGTCATCATCCAGATATGATTTTGCTAGCTCCTCAGACAGGCTAACATTTACAGTGCGATACTGTCCGCGGGCTTTAAGCGCATCTCTGGCAGCTTTCATTGAACCCGTAGCTAACAGCTTGGCATGAATAGTCAGCGATTGAAATTCAGGAGGAAAAGCGTACCACATTTCATCCCCTGGTTTTCTAACTCTTTTTATTCTGATAACAGTAGATTTCCCATCAGCAGCAGCCTCAGCAAGCATGAAAACTTGTAATCGAACTGGCGACATCGCTGATCAAAGAATTAATCTTTGTATTTGTAAGTAATTTTGAATGAAATATGAACAATATCTCGATTGCACTAAAAGAAGTGAAAATATATTTTAAGAATCAGATAATTTACATACTTAGCATCAAACTTATTTCAACTTACCTAAAAGAAGTGAAATACAAAGATTAAAAAGTTCATTACTCGATTACAAAATTACTTAAATCTTAGATTGTCATATTACATAGTTTAGCAGAAAATTACTAGAAAGAAACGTTTTGATCGTCTACATTATAAGACGGACGTGAAATAGCCAGTTATTTCTAAAATACGTACACGTATTTTACATGTATTTTATTTTTCGTAATAATATTGGCGTCAATAGTCAGATGATGTAGTTTTATAATGAAGATGCCGTAAATGATGTCAATATTTATCGGTGTATTTACAAGATTACTGTATAATCAAAATGTGTAATAAATGTCATTTTTATTTCAAAATTGTTGTCGACTAAAGTTGTATGAATATTATGAGTATATAGGTTATCGAATATTGTTTTGATTCATAGAATATTTATTAATTTTCATATTATATTGTCACTTTCTACTGACATTCTATTGAACGAGTATTCTAGCACTATGAAAAGTTAAGGTGTGATTGGGCTATTATTTTCCAAAGAAATTAATTAATTTTTTATACGTTTTTATTCTACTCGGTTGATTTGGTGAGGTACACATAGGATGACCAACTTCATCGTGTTTTCAGGTGTGACGACTAACGCAAACATATACTTATATCCCTTTGTATCAGTTGTTTTCTCAATTTTTGTTTGTTTCCTTCTTCACCAAAAAAAGTAAAAAATTTTATTTTGCCTGTCGTTATTTTCTTTATCAAATTCTACATATTTCTGCTATCTATTTTTCAACCTAAATTATTTTATCTTCCAAATTTTTACAATTCGAATTCTCGTAAGTATAGTTTACTACTGCTGCCTGTCCAAAACAAATAACATAATGTTTGAAAAAAAAATTTATTTAACGACAGAATTTAACAAAAGAACAACAAATATCACAAAAAAATGAAAATTTACATATTATAAAAAAAAAACACTTGAAATACATAAAATGAAAAGAGATATACAGGACAAAAAAAGAAAATGAATAATATATATATGATACTTATAAATAAATACGAACAATCTGGCGACTGATCATCCTACATATAGAGCACGGTACTTCCGTATCATGTAGTTCTACGATCTGACAGTAACACTCTTCACAAATGCAAAATTTCCACACGGGATGAATGAAAGTTGCCTCTCATTTTCTAAACAAATCACACAAATTTGATCCGGTTGTTGCTGCTGTTGCTGCTGCCGATGTACTTGGCCACCATTGTCATGTTCTAATTCACGTCGTCTACTTTCTTCTGGTTGTCTTACTTCTGGTTCACAAACTTCTGGTTGTCTAGCTGATTCTTGTAGTCTTCGACTAATACTACTGCTACTGCTGCTATGGCCTCTTGTCGGACACTCAACTGAAATGTGTCCCCTCTGGTGACAGGTATAACATACCTTTTCACCAGTGGGACAATTCCGATATTGGTGTCCATAAAAGCCACAGTTGGTACACAAATTTCTTCTGTAATAAATAATATAATTAAAAAATGTGACAGATAATATTAATGAAGTAAGAAAATAATTAACAAACTGTTGACAATCACAAGCAATGTGGCCAAATTGTTTACATCGGTAGCAACAACGACCTAGGTAGGGACATTGAGTAGTTCGATGTCCCTTGAACCCGCAATTTACACATGTAACATGCGCCAATTCAGGCCACATGTAGGGATTCGCAGCAGTGGGAATCGGATTTGGTGGTCTGCACATATAAATCGAAAGAAAAAAATTATCAAAAATAATGACATAAAAAAAATATGATGAATAATAATTGAAGTGTTACCTTTGATCTAACAGTCTATCGTCAGGTATTTCTTTAGGTTCTCGAACTTCTGGTAGTCAAACTTGTGGTTGTCCATTTTTGTTACATGGGAGAGGCAGTCTGTGAAACAATAAACAAACAAACAGATAGTTACAATTCGACGATTTATTCATTGGAACCAAGCACAAACGCAATACAACACAATCGATGGGAATCTTCAAGATTTTCATCGTTGTAATATTATACTAATGCCATTTAATGTAATATAATCACTGTCAACAAATTATCAATTTCATCGCATCCCATCGCTAAATTCGATGGGCTGTGTTATAGTAAAGAGGACACAACATTTTACTCAAAATTATATCGAATTCTTACCTTTCATTCAAATCTCCACGTTGGTCTAATCTAGCATTGTGTTCATGATCATGATCACCTCGTGGTTCATCACTATCCGGTTGTCTCACATCATTTTCTGGTTGTCTTTCTGTGCTGCTGGTGCTTGTTCAGGTGGGACAGCGTTAGGTTGCCGTGGATTGCATTCCATTAATTCTGCCATGTAACACCTCCACAAAGCATGCGGAACAACACAACGAGGAGGATTATTCATTTTAAGATGAGCTATAACAATAATGAAACAAATAACATCTTCACATACAAATTTAAATGTTAATAAAAAAAATCTGTTCACAAACCTCGTATTTTTCATAAATTTCTGAAATTTAGATTCCTCGATACAAGCACCAACACGCACGAGTGAATTTCAAAGAGAAGCATATTGTGAGGACAAAAACGACGCTACCAAATGACGATGTAGATGTATATCACATGAAGGACGAACGATGCTACCAGCTCTGTGATTGGTCGATCAA
>WOFM01000415.1:0-36662 GCA_011428145.1 Ericerus pela | reverse complement strand
TAAATTTAAAACAAAATTAAAAAAGTTGATATCCTTATCGTTTTTATCTTTCTAAATTGAGTGTGTCGTTTTCTCCACAGAAATAAAAAAACAATACTAGAGCGCTCACGATATGAAAATACCGTACCCAACGTGTTAGAAAAAAACAGAAAATCAAATGACTTAAGTGTAGGGAGGTTAAAGTGAGGTTTGTGAATATAGACCTCAATCCCGTTGTAAAACGGCGGTATGTTGTCTCCATAATATATATATCCTCGAAGGTTGTAACGTAACATATGTTTATGTTTATAGTCCATGCTGTTATGTGCTTTAAAAGAAATCTTAAAGCACAAAAATAAGAAGAGGAGTGAAGTTGTGATCTTTGTACTTGTTTCTGGTGCGTACGATATTTATTTTAGAGGACGTTGAACGTTTCATGTACTTATCTTAGTTATAATGTTTTCTCGTTTTGCGTATCAATTTATGTCTTAGTTTTGTAATTTGTTCATTGTTCTCTGATTGTACGGTAAATATCAGTTTTCAGCTTCTACCCACTAGCTTTGTTATCTCGAAAATTGGTGGAACAGCCGTTTGTGGTCCCAAATTTCATAAGTTGGGACGGTTCTTCTCCCTACAAACTTGTCACGTGCCGTTCTTCGCAATTCCGGTTTTTGCGAACAAAAGTATCATTTCGATACCGTACCAAAATGTTCAACAATTTAAATTACGTGAGTACTGAGCCACTTTTAAACCCTGGCTTGACAAAATTACTGAATTTTATTAATTTTTTTCACTTTTTCAGACTCTCGCTTCGATGCTAATTGGACTAGGTATTATCATTTCTACGGGATATGTTCTTTACATTAATAGTCAGAAGAAGAAGCAGCCCAAGTATCAACGAACGTTGAAAGATCCCAATGAAAAAATACCTCTTTCCCTGATCGAAAAAGAAGTCATAAATCATGATACTCGAAAATTTCGCTTCAAGTTACCATCAGAAGATCATGTCTTGGGTAATAATTTATTTTTTGATTATGTTTTGAAATGTTGAACTTCGTAATGATTATCTTATGATTATCCATAGGTCTACCCATCGGGCAACATTTGTATTTAAGTGCTAAAATCAATGGGGATTTGGTGAGTCGAGCTTATACTCCTGTCAGTTCCGACGACGATCATGGTTACGTTGATTTGGTCATAAAGGTGGGACATCGTTAGCAGTTTTTTGTTTTGCGTATTACTTGAATAATTCACATATAATTTTCTACTATTTTAGGTCTACTTTAAAGATACACATCCTAAATTTCCTGAGGGTGGTAAGCTGAGTCAATATTTAGATAATATGAACATTGGAGAAACTATTGATTTTCGAGGTCCTTCTGGCAAACTTGAGTATGTTGGATGCGGTACATTTATCATAAAAGCTAACCGCAAAGAGCCTCCCATCAAAGTTATTATTAAGAAACTTAGTATGATCGCTGGTGAGTCATTAGGTTGAGAAAATTCATTATGTGAATTTCGTAATGGTTATTGTGATATTTTAATCTGCTTAGGTGGTACTGGCATAACTCCCATGTTGCAACTTGTACGTCATATTTCAAAGGATCCCAAAGACGAAACAAAATTATCGTTGTTGTTTGCTAACCAAACTGAAAACGATATTTTACTACGTGACGAATTGGAGCAAGTTGCGAAAGAATATCCGGATCAATTCAAATTGTGGTATACTGTGGACAGGGCCACTGAAGGTGAGATATAGCGAGGCCAAAAAACTGGTTTTCCCCTTTTTTTTCTATGTTTGATAATGAATGACTTATTTCTTGTAAAATTTCAGATTGGCAATACAGCACTGGTTTTGTGTCGGCTGACATGATCGCGGGTCATTTGTACGAACCAAGTGGCGACACTTTAGTGTTGATGTGTGGTCCTCCTCCAATGATTAATTTTGCTTGCCAGCCTACATTAGATAAACTTGGTTATGATCCTAGATTACGATTTGTATATTAAAATATTTTTCTTAAACCTACAAAAAAACTAAATCTATCAAAGTCAGTACGTAATTGAATTTTTTTTTTTTCCAAATTTTATGGCCTTATGTATTACTTAGGTAATTGATATTGTGGGGTCTTAATGTTGTTTTAATCACCGTGAGGAAAGATGATGACTTGCGAAACTACATTGTTTTAAATTAATGTTGAAATTTAGAAAATATATTCAAGATCAGTGTAACTAAGTGCACTCAATATTCAATTTCTAGACCTAAATTTTCGCGCTTTCTTTCGTTCAAATCGAATTATGTTTTTGAAAGAACGAGAAATACTTATGCCACTAGCAAACTTTTCTTACTGCATGAATTAAAATTCTGGTAATCAAATCATCTATGTCCGTCCTGTTCCCTTGTACAAAAGAAGTATTTTCAGTGAGCAGTGTAGTATTGTTGTACGAAATACATGTGATCTTGAGATGTATGGCAGTTGATGACTGGACTAATCGTCCAACCGAAGGCAATCTATAATTATTCTATATTTTCATTTATAGTTTTTCTTCAAAAGTACATAAGAATGTCCGATCCATTCCTTAAAAACTGGGTTCAAAAACTTGATATTACATTTGCAACAATAAATTCAAAGAATACGTAAATTTTTTTTTTTTAAATTTAATATAAATTACAAATAAGTCTCATTATATCTTTTATTTAGTTTATTTAATCATTATGTTTTCTGTGTTATCGATGTTTGAATTTAGATCAGAACTCGCGTCGAAATAGTATAAAGTGGATTAAAGAGTTTCATTTTTTCATTGTATTCGATGGCTTTAGATAAAATAACTTGCCATTTGGTTGGATCCGTTTGCATTTATTAATTTTATTACTTTGTTTCATTTCGTATGTTGTGGGATAAGTCTCTACTCTTTCATTTTGTCTCGTAAATCTGGGCTATTCCATCAAGTCAGTTAGTGATTAACGTTTTCGAATTTGTCCAGTTTCCAAAAATATTTCTAATTTTTGTTTGCGTAGCATTTATTTTATTTTAATCGCAAATGATCACGGTTTTATTTTTCAACTAAATCATTAAAATTGATGATCAAATTTTTATATTTTTTTTTGGCTAAAATTAAATGATTTTTTTTTCATTCCAAACAATTATAAGGCATACTTTTGATTTTAGCTTTCAGTACACTTGATGATTTATGTTCATATCCTACTTTTTGTTGTCGTTTTGCATTTAACTGGACAATAATTGTTACCATCATATGTTTTAAGATAACACAATATTATTGTTTCCCTTTGGAAGAAATATTTTTTTAAAGTTTACTGCATGTGATCAATAAATTAAGAATTTTTTTGATAATTCGAAGATTTATTTAATGTTGTTACCAAGTTTTTCTCCCTCATCAATTGTGTTAAAACCCTAGTAATTTAGTGCCGTCTTGGCAGAAGAATGCTTACAGTGATTGCACTTTTTCTTTGAAGGCACATTTTACCTTGTTTTTTATATTGAATGACAGTTCTTCGGTTAGAAATTTTGAAGCATGAATATTTATTTTATGGAAACATGAGTTTTCTTACTTAATTTTTGTCTATTGAAAACTGAAAAGAATTTTTTCTTTCTTATTCTTCTCATATGATTTTTTAGTTACGCTGTCGTCTCGTCGTTTAACTCTTATTTCTCGAAGTCTGCGTTTTAAAGTCCAATTTACCCTTATCGATTTTTCTGTAGCATATATTGAATAATAACATCTTCGAACTATGTTTTATTTGTTCGTTGGACATACAGCGTCATATTTTGATGGCGTTATTATGAAAGTACTCCTTTATTTTGTTGAAAGATTGGAAAATTCTTGGAAATTTTTGAGTGATGAAAATATGTTGTCAAATTACTGGTTCATTGATGAAATCGAAAAATCAACGTTATGATGATTCGTGAATATCAATAACGTCTCTGTATAAGAAGTGTTAGTCAATCGTATGTGTTTCATAAACTGTTCCAATTTTTTTGAAGCATAGTCGAATACGAGAGGAATTTTTGTTGAGCCTCTCGAAGTTTATAGAGTCTGAGACTACTTGCTGTTTTGCGTACTAATCATGAATTTTATTTGGAAAATTATGATATGATTAAAAACAATCTATCAGTTTTATCTGTTCAGTTTAATTTTTATGTAAGTTTTCTGTAAAAATCTACATATTCATTATGGTCTCTTAAAACAAAATAAGATGGGGGTAGGTACGGCAATATTCGATGGGGGTGACGACTCAAGTAAAATCAAGTGCATCTTTAAGTAAATCAGTTCCAAATCAAGGTACTTTGAAACCTTCAAGTTTATGTAGTAATCAAGTGTCAAACTCGCAGGCAGCTTCAAAGAGAAGTCACAACATCAAACTTCATACTCAGCAATGAAAATTGAAGTGCAAGGACATACAGCTGAGAAATGTCCTAATGGTAACAAACAAATCTGCTACCAATATCAAAAACTTGGCCATGAAACCAAAAATTGTGCTTCAGTCAAACCGGATCCTTTTAAGTATTTCTAGTGAGTTGAATGTAATTAATTTAAATATGATTAATACAAATCAAACTTCAGGTTTGGAAAACTTAGTCTACATTATTGAAAGTAGTGCAACCAACAGTGCAGTGCCAACCTATCATGATGTTTTAAATTATTGTGCTTTCTCTGAGGAGAAAACTTCAGATTAAGTTGCTAGAAACAGCACTCTAAAGGCTTTAGGTAGTTGCATAGTACTATTCACCATCGATCATGAATCAAGCTCAAGTGTGTTCACGTTTATTGTAAAAAATTTTGTAGTTGTACCAGGTTTAATTAATGGCATTGTGAGTGTAAAACAATTTACTTCAAGTAATAAAATGAAATTAGTATTTAATACTAATAAAGGCATTTTTTGTAGGCCAGAAGTACCATCAAGAAATTTGTACCAATTTACTTCGTCAAGTCTAAATAAATCAATCAAGTGGTGTAAACCAGTATTTACCTTGGACTTTAAAGGTAATTCAGTATTACATTGTGCTGACTATTTTAAAGAATCTGGTTTGTCAGATATTGTGGTTCAAGATAGTCCTCAAGATATTTCAAGTCCTCCAAAATCAAGTATTGCAGAAGATGAATCAGATACTGATTGCTTAAATAAAGCAACAGATGGTACTGATGTTGACTACTTTATAATTCGGAACTTTTTGTGATTAAATATTCGTAACTCTAATGATGATAGTCAAAGTCAATATTCAAGTAATTGGAAGTTCAAGTCAAGTACAAATGATCTCAAAAGTTCTACTAAAATTTTGTCGGAATCAAAGGAGGATAAATCTCAAGTGCAATCAAGTAATATCAATTCAAGTGAAAAATCAAACTGGTCCAACTATTTGTACAAAAACTGGTAAAAAGAAATTTTGAAAAGTGAAGAAAATGATATGTGATGAGCCGAGGGCAAAGTTAGTGAATGAAGGAAATATTTGGCATTATAGATCCGACATATTTCTTCACCTAATTTGTATCGATTGCATTCTGTTGCTCAAGGTGTCTCCGGTGTAATTCATCCTGACATTTATCGAAACTTTTTGAAGTATGTAAACAGACCAAAACGATTTATTAAATGGTTTGACAAAGATCGTGATAGAGCCACTAGGCCTGGTGAAATAACTTATGCTGATTTGATTCGTCCAATCGACCCCCTAACCGTTGTCAAGAAAATAATTACTTGCTTGTAATATTAGATAATTTCATTTGATTTATTAGTGTTTTTGTAATCAAGAAGAAATATGAAGTTATAAGATTTTTCAAGGTATACATCAAGATAATGAAATCCCAGTTTTCAAAAGAGGGTCAGTTCAAAATTCTACGGGTACTGAGTTTGTTAATCCTGGGATGGATCAGACGCTTGAGGAACTAGGAATTGAGAGAGAAATGTCTGGTCCTTATATAAGTGAACATAATGGTGCAGTGGAAGAGCTAATCGAATGATTAAGGTCAAGATTCATTCATTACTACCGGAAAGTGGTTTTCCTACTTCCTTTTGGGGTATTTCTGCAGATGTTGATGAATACTTATATAATCACACTCCACACAAAGCTCTAAATTTCAAAACCCCTCATGAAATATACTATGGCAATAAACCTGACCTTTCAAGCATTCACATTTTTGGTTTCCTTGCATACATACTTCTAGAAAATAAAGTTACTGGTAGAAAATTTGATGTAGTGAGTACTAAATAGTATTTAGTTAACTACACCAAAACAGGATATATTTTATATGCCCCTTCTACTAGAAAAATGAACGTATTTTGTAACCTTAAGTTCAACAAAATGAAAACATACAGGGATTATAATAATGAACTTCAAGAAAATTCTCCAGAGTTAAGTAATCAAAAATTGAGCTTTCAACCTGAAGTTCATCTCAAGCCAAAAATCAAGTTGACATTGACATAACACCAGGTAACATTGCTGGTTATGAACATTTGGTAGAGGGTGAAAATTCAAGTTCAAGTGAAATCCAAGATAACCTTTCTTCCAAAATTTAAGTTCAAGACCCTGATATTGGTTCCCAAGATGAAGTTATAGAACTCAATTGGGAATGGGAAAATTCTCAAGAAAATCAAGAATCAAGTAGGTCCATTCAAACACTTCGTATTTCTGATAAGAATAATAAAGGAGATGAAACAGAAGTTTCGTCTTCTAATGCTCCTAAATCATATAATGAACCCCTTAAATCATCTGATTGGCTTAAATGGAAGGAAGTGATAATTCAAGAAATTAAGTCTTTAAATTGTTGAAAGGTTTCGAAAATAGTTTTAAATTCGTCAACCAAAGGTTATCAAATTCTTCCTTAGAAGTGGATCTTCACAATAAAACCTGATGGAGTTTTCAAAGTTATTCTTGGAGTAGTTTGCTCTAAATTTTAAATGTCAAGTGGCAAATATCAGCTCTTTAGCTTCCAAAAACCCTGATACAAATGATTTTGCTCAACTTTCAAATTGCCAATCGCTTTGGAAACCACATCGAAGATAATTACATCCCTGGGAATCAGCTGAAAAAAAGTAAAAATATCACTGTCTAATTAATCCAATCGTATATTATAGATCAAGTCTTTTTTTTTCTCTGTCTTCTCGTAAATGTGGCGTCAAGATCAATTTTTTTATATTATTTTATGTGCTAGATCTTTGTAAAAAGTCTCCGTTCAGTCAGGATTCTACAATACAACTTTATCTAGTCATTACATGTAAACTTAGAAATCCTAGGCAAAGCAGATCCAATTTCAGGTTTCTACCTATTCAACTTATTAGAGTAGGGTTGTTGAGATAATTTGCTTTGTTTCTTTTTATCAGATTAATAGTTTCGACTTGGTTACTGGTTTCATTTTCTTTTTTAACAACTTCTCACATTTAGTTTAATCTTATAGATAGACAGTTCAAACATGACAGACCAAAATTTTGCTAAATTAAATGAAACAATGAATTATGAAACATGGAGAACTTGTTATGTCTGGTTTATATATAGAGGGATTATATGAAATAATTAATGATTTAAATAAAAAACAGGAATTTTTGGAAATGAATTTAGAAAACTGTATATCTTAAAACACAAATTCAAGTGGACATAAATGATATTTTACTTCACAAGAAAAGGGAAAAGTCAAATTTAGTAGGTTAGAACCATATTTAATTGATACACTTCGAGATTGTAAAGCTATAAATAAAATTTTTGAAAAATTGGATGATAGATATAGAAAATGTACCACATCAAGTTTCCTTAATGCAAAAAGGTTCCAATCACTAAAATATCAATCTGGAGAAATATGAAAAAATTCTTAGAATTATTTAATAAAAATGCTTGAGAATTAAAGGACCAAGAGTATCAGTTATCACACAGGGAGGAAATTCAACAATTAATCATGGCTATTACGGATGAATTTGATGTGACAATATTAGCTTTTAATAGCCTTAACAAAGAGAGAAAATAATCAAAAGTTTTCAATCAAAGTTAGTTGAAAATTTTGAAAAAATTTGTGAAACAAATATGCAAAAAAGAAACTTTAATCAATACCCTAGATATATGAGAAATAATAATAAGGGATTTAATACTGGGAATTTTAGAAATGGAAGTAATTCAGATTTTAATGAAAACAATCAATCTCTAAATAGAAATTATGATAATGAGGAAAACTTTAGAAAATCAGATGAAATACAATGTTATAATTGTGGCAAATTAGGACACGTGAAACATTTTTGTAATTCAAATTATAACTATGAAAATCAAACTAATCCATACAATAATCAAAATGCAAATAATAATCAACCACAAATTAATAACCACCCAAACTCAACAAATAATAATCAACAAGATAAGAACTCGACCAATGGTAATAATAACCATATTAATAATAACCAAAACAAAAATATAAATAATCATGTACAGTTAACAATGATGGTTAAACAAATACAAAATGAAAATAAAAACCCTTCAGAACTTAAATATGTATAATATGATGTTAGATGGAGGAGCCACTGTGCATGTATTTTCTTCCTTAAATAAATTTAAAAAATTAGAAATACCAATAAAATTTCAAATTGCACTAAAAGATACATAAATGTTAACTACATACATAGGAATAATGGTGATTAGAGTATAAAATTTATATGAAGAAAAAACATTTATAAAATTAGAAAATGTATTCTATGTACAAGATCTAGAAATAGATTTATTGTCAGGGATAAAAATAACTGAGAATAATATACTGAACCCAGAACAAACTAGTAATTACATAAATATTTATTTAAAAGAAAGTAAACAAATAATTGCAACAGCATGGAACACAAATGAAGTCTTTACTATAAATTATGAAAAGTATTTGAGTATATTGATGAAACAGAAAATAAAAATAAGATCGAAAAAATAATGTGTGTACTAAATCCTGTTGTGATACGATTCCTTCACTCCCTCACGAATACATAAACTCATACCTAACCAGTAAAATAATAAACTCGTAACTTTACCATATTTCATACGTGACAACACTGATTCCATCTGAAACCTTTTTCTGTCACTGATCGAACGTAGGTTGTTTTCCATTTGTCAGTTGTCGCTGTAACGATGAAGTGAATAAATATTTGAACACCAACTTTTTGTTTTTCACTGTGTTTGAACTCAAAGATTTCATCTCTCCTCAACAAATCCAAATAATCAGAGTAATGAATGGGATGATTTTGAAATTGAATTACAAGTTAAGGAAGAGAATATCAAACCTAGTGACCAAGAATATGAAACAAATATTGAGAATAAACCATTAGTGAATGAAACAATAAATAATAATTCAGAAAGTTTATATCATACTCCAAACAAAAATGAAATATTAAATCACGTTTCATTAGACAAAGAGGCTGACCAAGAAGAAGAAAAAATTGAATTAAACCAAGTAGATTTTGTTGGGATACGATTCCCTCACTCCTTCATGAACACATAACCTTATATTGACTAACATTGTATGTAACATGTTATTACATTTATTTGTTTCACATGTGGCAACACTGATCGCCAACACAATATTCTTTCCGCCACTGCTCGACGGAGAATGTTCTCCGCTTGTCAGTCGTTGTACTAACGTCGTCAATAAATTGTTTTTCTAAGATGGAAGTTTGTCCTTATCTTTTCCGTATGAAGGGATCAGAACTCACCTCAATATGGTAGGCAGAGCTGCGGATCGGAAAAATAAGTGTGGTAATTAAAATGTGATAATTGTGTAATTAATTAAAAGTTAAAAATTCGTGTTTCACGCAAAGTGAAAAGGCTTAGTGCCGTGTGATACCTCCAAGCAAAGTGGTAGGAAAAGTGTAAAATTGGTGAACGGAAAGTTTGTTTCAGTGATTAAAGTAACTATCCTGAAAAAGTTAAAAGTTTCAATTCGAGTAAATCGATAATAAAAGTGAAAATTAATGAAAACAACGGTAAATTCTTGGGCGCCTGTTAAAACGTCAAAATTGAGAATTTGGAGAAAGCAGATCAGGTACGAAAGGATCTTGTGGTTTGGGAAACCAGTTCATAGAATCAAAAACGGTTGGCAATTGTTTGTGGTGTTTTGGAGAATAAGACAAAGTAAGAAAAATCAAAAATCTGAAAGTTGCGGTGCAAAATCGTCGAAGTTTGGTGTCAACTAGGTGTGAAAGCAGAAGGAAAACATCGAAAAAACTACGAAAGTGAACAAAGAAATATAAGATAAGTAAAAATTTTAGATTAATTAATTGATAATTCGTGTGATTTTGCCCAAAATTGACTAAAAAAATTAAAATTTCTGTAACACAAAGTTAAATTTTGGTATATTTTCATGTACATTCTCAACCAAATTTCAAGTAAAGTCGAAACTTGAAAGGTGGATTCAATAGCCTTTCAAACTTTATCTTGTTGGTCGAGAATTGCAGAAAAAGGAAATCTTTGTTGGATGAGCTTCATCGAATCCAACAAAAGAAAACCTATATTTATGATCATTAACATTGGTGACAAATTTTTTCCTGTTCACATACAATAAAAGATCTTTTCAATTGGTGAAGGTTAACAGATTATTTCCTTTCAACAGTAATCTCTTTCATATTTTTGTTGAATAATTTTTGCATTGAATATTAATTTATGTTTTAACGTGTTTAGCAGAATCAATTTCGTTCTGAAACAAGACTTAAAGCTTTAACAAATTTGATTTTGAACATTTTTGGCGATAAAGTCCAAGTAAATCGATCGCTCAAGAAACAGAAACAACGGCGGAGAGATCACCTCAACGTCGGCAACATATATTTAGTGAGATTTATTTTAAAATATTAGTTAATTATTGAATGTTATATTATAATTTATTTAATTTGCATTCCCTATCGAGTGGTTGAGACCGTGTTGTGCATTATCGTGCGGTTAAGACCGTGTTACCCTCTAGATTTAAGTTCTCGTGTTTCTGAAGTATGATTTAAATTCCCGAATACCCCAAATTTAATAATAAAATGTCATGATTTGATACAAAAAAGGTATTCGATAGAAGGAATTATGATGCCTGGAGGACCATGAATGCACAACAATTGTTTTGTTATGTGTAGGTTCATAAATGTTCATACTGTAGCAGACAATTTCAGAGTGTCAGTGGTTTATCATATCATGCTCAAAAATCTCATGGAGTTACTTCTTCACAGGCAAGTATCATAAAATATAGTTGAGTGAAAGAATCATGGAAGTATGTAAAATTAATTCGTTGACAAATTAAAGGCTACACACGAATTAATGCCTTGTGTTTAAGAACATTAATTCGCCGATAAATTGAAAAGAATTCATCGACAAATCAGTCATTATTACTCACAAATCAAATGGAATTTGTCGACAAATTCTATTCGATTTGTGTGCATTTAATAACATTGATTTGTCGATGACTTAAAGCTCTTCGATTCGCAAATATAATTTTAATTACTAAATTAACAAATTATAAAAATTAATTTTTTTCTAGCCAGAATTGGAAATTTGTAATCACTATCACGTATCACCAAAGGTCATTTTTCGTAAAAAGAACGCCTGTTAACGGTGGCATCAGCGGTCTTCCATTTTGATGTGAGGTATGCAGAACGAGGATCGAAAGAACTTGAGACTTTTGACTTTTAAGAGGTTTATTTCGCAACTAAAATATATTTCACAAACGAAAAAGTAAATGGTGAAGCAACAGCGATATGCGATCGAAAGTAGTAGGGGAAACACTTCGTGACTAGACTGTACATATGACATATATATATAGAATGTTGTGATGATGATGATGAAGAATGAGATGAGGTGGGATTTCGTATCAACACCCCCCTGAAATTTTACCGAATAATTTCTTCATCATGTTTCCTGAAATTGAATTAATAATTATTATTAAAAAAATGTATAAAAAAAAATATTAAATACACAAAAAATACAAGTACAAAAAATATATGCATAATAAAAATTTCGAAAAATATTAATATTGTTTGTTTATTATTTTTGGTAACTTGGGTTCCCAAAAAAATTTATTGCGCTGTGCTTCAAAAAAAATAGGTTAAAATAAATTAGTATAAAATTATAGAATATGGTAACATGCATGCAATAATGAACACTATCGTTTACGTAAATATTATATGGTATATGTATGTGAAATAAAAAAAATTAAAAATTAAAAAAAAATTAAAAAATGGTAACATGCATAATTATTAAGGTATATCGACTAACATTTATATTTCCGCTCGTATAATTCGAGTCGACAAAAAAAATTCAAAAATGAAAAAATATTCACGAACATATATACGAATGAATAAAAAAAATAAAAGAAGGTGATAGAATAAATATGATGAAAGGTTTTTCCTATTTACGAGTTCAATGAATTCGAGCGTACGTTGCGTATTTTATCTTAAAAGTAACATGAACAAGATTGCAGAATAATATTTGTTGCATCGTATATTATCTTTCGTACGTTGTATTGTATTCGAAGTGGCGTTTAATATGTTTTCAGATAAGGCAACGTTTTTCGGTTTATCTTAATTTGCGGTCATGTAATGGGTTTTTATCTCTTATTGTATTTATTGTTGAAGAGTTTCCTTTCATACATGCGTGTGGAATATTTCGTGTATTTTTCTCACGCTTGTTGGAAAGTGTATAGGGTTTTTATTATACGATTTGTAGGGTTTTTTCTTGCTCGATTTTCCAAATTTTTTCTTTGTTATAATATTCGAGAAACCTTCGATTTATCTTTAGCATGTATTTTCTAGTAAATGGTGTTATTAGGTATTCTTTTTTGACAATAATTGAAGGTTAATTTTTCTGCAAATATTTTCGTGTTACGACTTATTTTCGAACATTTTACGACTTGTAATTGAAATGGGAGAAAATGAATTTATGGACTTGTACCAATTTTGACTTGAATTTCCTATTATGTGTATATATTCGTTTCGTTTAATATTTTTACAATTATGTTTTCAAATTTTGATCTGTCTAATGATTTTGTTAGGATATCTGCCAATTGATCCTCCGATGTAACTGTTCTGAAAAATATTATTTTGTCTTCATAGGCTTCTAAAATTGAGTAACACTTGATCATTAGGGCTCGTGACTTTTTCTGACTTCCCCCGGAACATATTTTCTGCGTCGAGATATTGTCTTCCATAATATCGACCATTAATTTTTCTCCAAAAATTTCGAAATTTAAATACTGCATTACTTTTATAGTATCAAGGGTGTCAAAAACTGCAATTATTTCAGCCGCGGTACTTGATGATGCGTGAATAGTCTGTTTACAACAATTCCACTCCACCAAGTCTCCATAGGCGAATAGCATAGATCCAGTTATTGACTTCCCTTTATCTAAATTATTTATTTCTATATTTTTATCGTCAACCTGGGGCGCATAAGATGCATCAATATATGCCTGAATTCCATCCCCCTTTGATGTAAATTTTAGATTATAATTTTTGGTTGTGTTGACGTACCTGAATATTCTTTTTACGTAATTTTTTAAGTTTCATTTGAGTTATTCTGAAAGTGGGAAAAAAAGTTCACAGGGAATAATATGTCCGGTTTTGTCAGTCTCGCTAAATAAAGTAGTCCCTCTATCATGGATCTATATTCCGTGTCATCTCTGCCATTTTGTATTTTATCAATTTTTAGTCCTGTCTCCATGGGTGTATTTGTATTTTTGAGTTCAGAAATTCCAAATTTTTTGATCATTTTATCTATGTGTTTGTACTGGGAAATTGTTATTGTGTTATTTTCTATGTCTCTCATTATTTCTAAACCTACAAAAAATTTTGGATTATTCGTAATTGTGATTGTAAAATCTTTTTGGAGTTCTTCGTTTATTTTCGTAATGGCAGATTGTGAATTTGATGCTACTAAAATGTCGTCTACATAACTCAAAAAATATGTCTTTTCATTTTCATTTTTCATAATATATAAGCATCTGTCACTTTTAGTCTTTTCGAATCCCATTTCTTTTACTTTCATGTCTAATAAGTCGTACCACGATTTGCTAGAAGTTTTTAGGCCGTAAATTGATTTCTGAAGTTCTAGTACTTGATTTTTATTTATATTGATTCCTTCTGGCCTTTTAACAAAAATTGGTTTTATAATAGGTGAATTTAAGTAAGCAGTTTTTACGTCGTATTGTACCATTATTAATTTTTCTTTATTGACGATTGATAATAATAACCTAATTGTACCTATGGATGCTACAGGTCCGTGTGTTTCTGCAATGCCATATTCTGTCCGATCCTTAAAGCCACGTGCTACAAGTCTGGCTTTAGGTTTTGGGTTGCCAAATTCGTCGAATTTTATCGTAAATATCCACCTAGTATCAATTAATTTTGGCGATCATAATCCACCACTTTCCATACTTTCAGATCATCGAGAGAACCAAATTCGTCATTGATGGCCTTTGTCCAATCTTCTCTAAAAGGATTTGTTTCTATTTCAGAGAATGATTTTGGTATATTATCTTCGATGTAGGCCTTATTATATTTCATTCTAACATTCATAACTACAGGATTTATTATCCCCAAATCATACTCATAGTCTGCTGATTTTATTGTAAGAGGTTTTTTATTGATTGAGAGTGATTTTATGTTTTGGGTTTCATCTACTTTAACGTCGCATGATATATGTGATTTTGAATTATATGGATCTCCCAAACAATACCCTGTATTCGTGTAGCCCATTAATATGCTCTTTTCAGCCCTATGTGCCAATTTTGGGTCAATTTTGTCTTTTGATTTGGACTTTGCCTTTGTGGCATTTTGTTTCCTTACCTCCATGGGTATATGTCTGTATGTTAATGCACCGAATACTTTTAGATTTTTTAAATTTGGTTTTTTTCCGTAAAATAATTCGTATGGTGTTTTATATCCTTCATTCGCTTTAGTTGGGGATCTATTAATTAAGTAAGCTGCTGTTACAACAGCATAGGACCAATACTTTATATCGAGATTAGCATCAATTAACATGGCCCTTACTCTCCTCATTAATGTTTGATTTTGCCTTTCGGCAACACCATTCAATTCAGGAGAATATGGAACCACATAGTCCATTGTTATGCCTATTTCTCTACAGTAATTTATTATTTTTGTATCCGTATACTCTTTTGCGTTATCGCATCTTATTGTTCCTATGGGGTGTTCCGGAAATTTATTTTTCATGGACATTATAATATTTTTAAATTCGTTTGTTACCTGATTTTTGTTGGTTATGGGCATTACAAATGTATATTTGGAAAAGTGGTCTATGAAAGTTAGGATATATTTTTGATTAGCCACAGAGGGCGTGAATGGACCCATGATATCTGATGATGTTAATTCTAATTTTCGGGTTGGTTTTGTTCTAATTCCCGTATGTCCCAGTTTCGAATTGTTGGCTATACAGCATATTTGGCAATTAACGAAATCTTCATCTCTAAAATTAATGTTTTCGGGTATTCCTATTGCTAAATTTTTTAATTTCTGTAAATATCTGGCATTTAAATGTCCCAATCTCCTGTGCATTATTAATTTTTTATTTATGTTATTATTATTTTTAGGTTCATCTATTTCATTATTTTCATTGGGTTCATTTTTTATTTCGGTTTCGTCACCCCCCTGAGATTGTTGAGTATTTTCGTTTTCTCAATAATTTCCATTTCAACTGTGAAATCATCCCATTCATCATTAGTATCTTGGGTGACTGGGGCACATATTACATTTTTTTTATCCATATAATCCTCTTTATCTTTTTTTTTTTTTTATATCATTATTCTCGACGTTATAGTATATGTAAAATATACCCTCTTCTTTTTTGGCGGTTATTATTATTTCCGCTGTCTCAATAAAATAAATGTTTGCTATTTCCTTTTGTTGGTCGATGTTAATTATACCTGTGTTAGTTATTTTTATGGCCGAGATAATATCCAAATTTAAGTCCGGCACATAATGAACGTCGTTTAGTTCTATCAATGACTGATTTTTTTGGAATTTTCAATTTTTATGATCATTCTACCCGTATGTGTAGCATATAAAAATGTATTTTTACCCGCACATTGTAATTTAATGGGGGTTATAAATTTTTTAATATCTATTAATTTATTCAGATCGGAAGTTAAGTGGACTTCTGCAGCTCCATCAAGAATCGCTCTATTATTTAATATTTCGTAATTTTCCTCTAAATTTTGTTTATTTTCTCGAGTTAATTCATTCAATAACCAATCTCCATTACTATTGAATTTTTTTACCATACAGGACATTTTTACCTGTTGGTCCGCATTCTCCTTTTTATTACTATTGGATGAATTTGGGTTTGCTTTCGGTGGATAATTTCCCTGATTACTATTTGTATTTTCACTATTATTTGTTTGGGAATTATTACTTACGCAGTTTTGTGCTATATGGCCAAATTGCCCACACCTATAACATTTAAGGTTATTTTGGTTATTATTTCTAGTACTGCCTCTAAAATTATTTCCTCTATAATTGGGATTACCTCTATAACCGTTTACCCTGTAATTACCATTACCATTATTAACATTATTATTCGTATTACCATTATTTTGGTTTTGTTCCGTCGAATTACCATTACCATTACCATTATGACCGTTATTATTGAAACCATTTCTATTCATATTTCTATAATTATTATAATTATTATTTTGGTTTCTATAATTATTTCTACCTCGATAGTTGCTATTAAATCTTCCTCTATAATTATACCTGTTATTATTTCCATTATTATTATTGTTCCGATATGTATTATTATTTTGGTTATTACCATTATTATTTTGTTTCTTTAACGTTTGGTCCCTGTATTTCTGGTCTGAGTCCTCTCTCAAAATCTTTTTGAAATTATCTAAATTCTTTTCATTTAGGGGTAGACTTTCATACTGTATTTTTGCGATTTGTTGTTCGTAACATAATGCTAACTGCAAGTTCTCTAACTCTTTGGCTTCAGTAACCGCTTTTCCACTGTCTCTAACATCTGTTACGAGTTCATCCCATTTTTTTAAGAAACCTTTCATGTTTCCGCCTGGTTGAAATCTAAATTCTAACCATTTCGCCTTAGCCATATTAGCCGTAACTGAAGTCTTGGTCCTGTAAATATTATCTAATTTTTTAAGCATTAATATTGCAGTATTACAATCCCGTATTTGTTTTGTTATGTCGTTGGATACTCTTTCTAAAACGAACGCTTTGGCGTTATCCTGCATTTTACAGTAGTTGATCATATTTTTATCTGGCCGAAAATTTAAATCATCAATATTATTAATATATGGCTGTAAAAACTCATGTTCCCCAAAGATGTCATAATATCCCGCACCTCGGATTGCAGATATGATCATTCTACGCCAATCTAAATAGTATTTGCCATTAAAAACTTTTCCGAGTGGGGCTTGGATGGGTTTAATTTCGTTCGGGGATGCCATTTTTTCTTTTATTTTCTCAAAACCTAACAAATTATTTTCTTTATTACAAACAGGTGTGTATTTTTTATTTTCGTTTAATTCTCTTTCTAATTTTTCTATCAAACTTTTTTCTTCTTGATTTTCTTTTTTATCCAGTTTTCTAAATTTATTCAATTAAAGAATCTGTTCATAAATTTTTCTTTCGATTTAGCAGAACTGTAAATTCTGTTCGAAAAATAATTTACTGAAGATTCTGAAATCACAATATATTTTAGAGTACTGATTTCCTCTATTCTACCTGATATGTCTATCACAAAGGATTCCAATATTATTTCACCTGTATAGTATTTTACGTGTGGTAAATTATAAATTTCGATTTTTAGATCAACTACTTTCTCTCCTTCAAACTTTTTTACCAATTCTTCCAAATCTTCCTTTTTAATATTATATTCTCCTATTTTACACTCAGACACGTTTATAATTTGGGACATATGATTTTTAATTTTATTTTCTTATTTTTGCTTCTCTTCAAATACAATTACAGAATACGAAAAATAATTAATTTCATCAAATATTACCTTTACAATAGTTTCACCTTATAATTTCTGCTGTGCTTGCGAACGATTTATGTTTTCTACGCCGTTGACCTTGGTACTTCCTGCCTTAATTTTGTTGTGGGTTGTCCGAAAAAGTTGGGTCTTCGATGTTGGATCTCCGGTGAGTCCTCGATGACGGGAGCAGGTTTCCATTGGCTGATCTCTTGATCTCGTTGGCGGTCCCTCTGGATTTAGCGTTCGTTGACTTCCAGTATTGGCCGTTATTTGAGTCCGGAACTTCAGCTATTCTTCAAATTTAAATTTTGATTTTTTCAAAATAAATTAAAATTCGAGATACTTTCTCGAAAAACACGATAACTTTCCGTGTATTACTTAATAAAAAACATAAAAAATTTTACGCACAGCAGCAAATTAAATTTCAAAAAATAATTATTTCATTAATTTAAATTTTCTAAGTCTCTCCTCAAAGTTCTACCGTAGCGATGGCTACCATGATGTGAGGTATGCAGAACGAGGATCGAAAGAACTTGAGACTTTTGACTTTTAAGAGGTTTATTTCGCAACTAAAATATATTTCACAAACGAAAAAGTAAATGGTGAAGCAACAGCGATATGCGATCGAAAGTAGTAGGGGAAACACTTCGTGACTAGACTGTACATATGACATATATATATAGAATGTTGTGATGATGATGATGAAGAATGAGATGAGGTGGGATTTCGTATCAACACATTTAACCCTATGTATTTCTTATCAGTTCTAGCAGTCCATAAGCTATATAGTCAAAGCCTAGAATTCAATAATCCTAAAAACGTATTGACACCGCGTGGCAAATAAAACAAACCTAATGAAAGAAGTGACTACTGTTGGTAAAAAATTACACTTTTGTAGAATAGGTACCAAAGATATGGAAACTTGTCATCTGCCTATCAGTTAGCTCCACCACAGCACAGAGCCACAGACAGAGATGATCAGTATTATCTGATTTCTAGTGGCACTAATTTGATTTTACTATTAATCTAATTAGTGAATTCCTTGCGTTTACTTTTCCGTGAACTTATAATTATTTTGTCGAATCGTTTTTTTCAGAGAGCAAATTCGTATGGTACAAGGTAATTATTATTATTATTTTTTTGTTGAATTTTCTTATCTTTAAGTTTCACATCAAATTGCCGGTGCGATTTCGTTTTCCACCTTCTCTGTCATTTACTTTTCGATATAGAAACATTGCATCTTTCAATCTATTTTCATTGTGCCCACGTTTACTTCGATTATTCAGACAGATTCATCGGGGAATTTTCGTGCTAAATTTTCTTTAACACGTATCCATTTTCCATTCTATTTGGATTAATTAGTAATCAACAAGTTCTAGAAGATGTTTCCCAAGAATATTTTCAGATTACCACTCTGAGTCATTATTCTTGAATAACTCCCTGATCATGAAAATTAGGTGTGTCGTGCTTTATCCGAACTCTTGTCATTATGGTATATTAGAAATCTTTTCTCAAGTTTCTACATTACCCAAGAATGTTAGCTTATTTCTTTGTACCTACTAATAAATGGGAAACCTGGCATGTTGATCATATTTAATTATTGTTAATTATTTTTCAAACAAGCTGTAATTGTATTTTGTGTATAAAATAATCGATTCATTTTGTTAGTACCGTCAATGAAAATTACATCGATTGTTGCCACCATGCTTGTTCCGATTTTTCTCGTGTGTGTTCTTAGCGTGAGTAGCAACGCAGACAGCGAAAATATCGCTCAAAAACTGAAACAGGTATATTTCATATTATTGTTTTTCTTATTTTAAAATTTTTTTGGTTGGAGATTTTTATCTTAATTATTCAAACAATGTAATGTTTCATCCGTTTTTATAGGAAATTCCTCGCGCTGAAACCGTTCCGTATTCAAGTCCAAATTTGAAAAGTAGTAACGTTTATTTCTCCGAGCATTTTGATAATGTTCAAGAATTCAAAAGAAAATGGATCCCTTCGAAAGCAAAAAAACCTGATGTTAGTGAAGATTTAGCTCAGTACGATGGTATGCATTTAAAAAAAAAAAAGATTTTTTGACAGTATTAAAAAAATAGAAAAAGTACTATTTTATTAGGAATGAATTTTATTTTAGGAAAATGGGAACAGGCACCATTAGAACGATTTCCTCTTAGAGGAGATCATGGATTAGCGTTGGCTTCAGAAAGTCGTCATTCTGCTATTGTCGCTAAATTCAGCAAACCTTTTTTGTTTGATGGTAAACGAAAATTTATAGTTCAGTATGTAGTCACGTTTCAAAAAACTGTGGACTGTGGCGGAGCTTACTTGAAATTATTGACTGACGGAGCATTGAAAGATTTAACCTTATTCAATGATAAAACTCCTTATACGATTATGTTTGGTCCAGATAAATGCGGTGGAGCTGCTAAGGTTTGCGTATTAGATACTAAAGTCAAACGTGGATTCACGTATTACTTGAATATTTTTACTTATATATATTATATATACGCATGTGTGTATACATTTTTCTTTAGATGCATTTCATCATACGGCATCAAAATCCGATAAACGGTACCATTGTGGAGAAACATTGTACCAAGTTGAAAGTCGACGATCTTGTTTATAAAGATGTAGAGCCACATTTATTGAAATTGGTTATTGAGCCAGACAATAAATTCTCGTTTTACGTTGATGATGATGTATGTAAAATTTACTCGAGTTAAAAGTCAATTATTTCTGTTAGATTTAAGTTAGTTTTTTTTTTTCCCCTGACGCAGTTACAATATTCTGGAAATTTACTCGACGAGGAAGTCTTTAATCCGCCAATTAATCCACCCAAAGAAATCGTCGATGAAAGTGATGTGAAGCCGAAAGACTGGGACGATCGAGCTAAAATACCAGACCCAGATGCTATCAAGCCGGACGACTGGAATGAAGATGAACCAGCCGAAATCCCAGATCCAAATGCTGTGAAACCAGAAGGTTGGCTCGAAGACGAACCGTTGACCATTCCGGATGAAGAAGCTTCGAAACCACAAGATTGGTGAGAGTTGAGAGTGAACTTTTAAACTAAATTACGAGTGTTTCTCAACTGCCTTTCATGGATTTAAAAAAAAGTTTTATTCAACGGCTATGTTCAACATGAAATCATTATCGCTTTTTGGTAAATTATTGCCTTGAAAACGTATTTATTGTTTTTATCTGAACAAGTATTCATCTTGAATTTTCAGTCATGACTCTTGTGGTCTTCATAATTTTAGTTGAAAAAAACAAAAAAAAAGAAAACTGAAATGCTTTGTAAAAACGAAGGGTGCAGCGAAAGAACTAATTTCATTTCATTTTATTTTAACTCTGAAAAAATCTTATGGTTGAAAATTAATATCAACGAAAACTACTCTGTTCCCTTCAAATGTATTTTAATTTAAACATTTTAAATCATCATTAAAGTGGTTTATTTCGTTTTTGCGCTTGACTGCTAATGAGTGCATTCAAAATATTTACCACTGCATTTATCATGTGAGCACTATGCAATATACACCATTGTTTTCTGACATTCAGTGTGTGAAATATGGGTTAATCACGTTTGCTAAGTTGAATATTTCCGAGATTTATTAAAAATATTTACAAAAAAAAATTGAAAAATTTGATATCAGTTTTCTTTTATAATTAATTCTTCTAATTCCTTTAGAAATACTTCGTTAAAAAAAAACCCTTGATTAATGTTGATAAAATACTAGGTTTAATGTAAATTTTAAGGAAATTAAATTAGTTATGTATGAAAAAAAAGGAAAAAAAAACATAATTAGGACGTACGTTCCGTATTTATTGTTTACTAATTTTCGCCGCGTGTGACATTATGGTATAATGTTGTCTTATTCTCGTTACTTTGATTAGAATTGGTTAGAAATGAGATAGCGAGTTAAGAATGTTTGTTTCTTCTCCTTTAAATTTTTCACTTTGAGCAATACATATTTAGAAATTTTCATAAACGTTTTTGTCCTATCAGGGATGAAGAAATGGACGGCGAATGGGAACCACCGCTGGTTGAAAACAAAATCTGCAAAGAAGCTCCTGGTTGCGGATCTTGGGCGCCGCCGATGATTGATAATCCGAAATTCAAAGGCAAATGGAAACCACCAATGATCGATAACCCTGATTACAAGGGCAAATGGGTGCCACGAAAAATACCGAATCCTGACTACTATTTTGATGAAACGCCTTTGAAACATTCTCCCATTGTAAGTATGTTGTTTCGGATTGATTGTCGAACTTTTTCTCTTTTCCGTATTCTCTCATCCCTGATAATTTACGTTTTGATGTGAATGTGGTGGCGTTATCATTTACTTGACTGAACTATTAATATTCTTGTAGTTTTGTAAAAAAACAAACAAAATACGATATATTATTGCCACCAAAACAGTAACAGTTATTAATCAAGGTAGTGTACATAAAAAAATGTTTCTATTAAAATAACAAAAGTCGTGGCTTCACTTGTGTTTTTATTTCATTTCTTTGTTGACGTATTTCTTCAGAAAATAATGTTTTGGTTTTTCTAGTGAAATTTGGTGCTTCATCAGCACAAAAATGTACTTTAACGGTTTTACCAAGAAAGAAAAAAGAAGACAATTATATTTTGATTTAAACTGCTTTTTTTAAGATCTGATTTTCGTTTGAAACGAATCTTATTTTCTTTAGCGATAAAAATTTTCTCTTGGAAATAATTTTATTTTTTACTTGCCATTTCTATTATTGCATATTTTCATTTTCGATGATTTCACATCGGTGTTGAATTCAAAATCACGTTTCTTTTGCTGCACCTAGGTCAATCCTACAACTTCGAAAATTTGTAAAACTTGACCGTTTTAAGATTTTTTCTCTATTAATTTGTGTTCGGCCATTTTTTTGTAGGGTTACGTTGGGTTTGAATTGTGGAGTTTGGTTAATAAAGTCTATTTCGACGACATTCTTATCACTGACAGCGAAACCGTATCTAACGAATGGACCTCTAAAACGTGGAAGCTCAAAAAACAGAGCATTGCTGCTGAAAGTGTAAGTGTTCGTACGTGTTTTGTTGACAGTGTCAGATTTTTACGAAGAAGCATCGAAAATTCTGCGCTTGTGTTATGTGTTGACTTCAGTAAATGGACAACTTGAACCCGTTGATTCTAAGTGGCAAATTGGCAGGATTTTATTTTTCAGACAACCTCTTGATTCGCTTTTAACCTGCTTTAATGATATTATTCAAGTTGGTAAAAGCAGATTTATTAAAATAAAACTATAATATTTTATACTCTTGACCTCCGTTAATGTCGCTTATAATGGTGGTGAATAAGCTGTTCATTTATTTTTTTTTCAAAGTTTCATTACTGATAACAACAGTCGGTATTAAGAACACGATTAATTTTCAATATTCTCTTAGGTCACCTGGAAAGGGAAGCTGCTAAAAGCATTGAATTTTCATCCTGGCTGGTGGCTTCTGTACGCCATATATTGTGCCATTCCAATCGCTTGTTACGTAATGTACATGCACGATGTAATACGAAAGGTTAAGAAACGCAAAAACTTTTTTTCCCGCGAAACCTCAACCTTCTACCCGATGCACAGGCCACCTACCGTACTTATATTTTTCCAAATTATCGAAGTCAATGCGTTTAGATATTTTTTCTGTTTTTAACTAGCTGAGTATAAACCTGGCACTTCTGTATTGATGTAATTATCTATTTGTTGAAAGCACCATAGTGAATTTTATGTTGATCGAATCCATTTTAGGCTAGTTTCTATAAGATGTTCGTAGATTACACCAATAATTATCCTTGGCTGTGGGCTGTATATGTATTAATCTTAGCTATCGTGGTTGGTCTTATCGGTGCCTGTTGTTTACGTCTACGACGAGTGAGTAGTTTTGAACACCCTAATTACCCCTTATACGACTTTGAATTTCTTCACATCTTTATCTATAAATTTAGAACAAAGATGACTTCGAAAAAGAATCATTACTGAAAAAAACGGATGAATATCAACCGGATGATGAGTTGAGCAACAAAGCTGCTGATGGACCAACTGCAGAAGGTAGTGAGACAAAAACTACCGATGATGCCGCTGAAGCTTATGACGATGAAACCGATCCGGTAATTACGGACATAGGAGTCTCTAATTTTCTTTTTTTTTTACGAATGTTTTCTATTTTAATTCATAATTTTCACGTCTGTTACAGGACGAAAAGAATTCTAAATCATCCTCAGACGAGGTGAATGAGGTAAATGACGATCTAAATGAAGACGAAGAAGAAAATGAAGTCCCAGAAAAACCTGCGCGGAAGGGAAGAACATCTAAATCTTGTGATGAAAATGAGGAGGAAGCTAGTTCATTAACATCGTCTCCTCGTAAACGTAAACCTCGTCGAGACTGAGCAATTTTACCGAATTGTTATTTATCCTTTGAAGTTTTTTTTCCTTCCTACGTTTATTTAATTATTTCTCCAACATATGTAGTTTTTGTTTGATACTATCATCTATTATTGGTAATTCGCGAGTGTTTCTTAGCTCGTTTTGATGTAACTCCAGCTTCATTTATCCGATTGAGATGAAATCTATTCATTTCGTTTAGTATATTTAGAATATTCAAAGAAAATGTAAAAAAAATTTACAAATCGTTAAGCTGCAATGTTTGATTAAGTGTACGATGATTATGAAGAATTTTTTTTTGTATATTTGTTGTTATATTAAGCGGAATCATCAATGAAGCGGTGCCAAAATGAGCTAATATAAATTTTTGAAAATCATGGAGATTCATCATTCTACATCTTCATCTTGTAGTTGATAAATTTGAATCAAATTACGATATCAGTGACATTCCTACTTATAAGTTAAAACAATCTTTATCCATGATTTTCACGTCACGAGTAAAGCTTTTTATATGAATTATGAAAAACAGCATAATATTAAGAACTATTTTGTACGTCGAATCAGTATTTTTAGTCGATTTTTTTTTATTATTTCTTTTATATTTCTTTTTCAAAGTGGTCTTTAAATTAGTAAGTCTGTAAGGGTTTTAGGATTTCCTGTAATTACTGTTAAATTTCTGTCTTGATCCCTTTTCACGTCAGTTATGTGATAAATTCTGACATTTATGGCACTGAAATTCATTTTTTGGGGGGTTTGTAGCTAGTCATTTTAGAAAAGCATATAAAAGTATTTTGAAATATAATTTTCAGTCTCCGACGTACAATTTAAGAACTTCACTAAATTAATAATTGCAGCATTATTCTAGTCTGTATACAAAATTCAAGTTTCTTAAACAAAATAAAAGTAATTTGTAAATATTGGAAAAATTTCGCTAATATGATTAAGTTATTCTATGTTTCTTATTTCTTCTACGTTTCTGTTTCATATGGGTTGCACTATGAGTGAATTCGTTACTATTTCTACAGCAAATATTTTTAATTAAACGTCTATTTCAAAGCTTAATTCAATTTATTATTACTTACATCTGAGATGTGTTGCTTGTTACATACATTTATCATCGAGAAATGTTTTACTACTTATGATATTTACTCGTTACTAGAATCATGATAATTTTAGTCATTTGAACAAATTTTTTACTATTTAATACACTGTGATTTTGAATGTGGAATCGTGGAGTATACCCCGAGAAAATTTCTTGAGTTTTATGTTCTTAAACTCCGAGTGTGAGCAAGATAGAGTTAGGGATATTTCAAAATTACGTTAGATTGGTTTCAACCTTTGCTACCTCGTAGCTGAATGCTGATTGTTTAAATCATTTTGTTAACTGTTTGAAATTATACCAAAATGAGGCTGGTGCCTGATATTGTTTTTCTCCTTCAGTAAATACTCTGACAAATATTCTGGGGTGCTAGTCCTTGTCAAGTATCTAGAATTCTGGATTAATCTTGAACCTCTGATAAGTCTTTGTTCTTACTTAGTTCTTTAGTAATAATATTTAGTTCGTCCTATTTGAATTTTGAAACAAGAAAAATGAAAAAGATTAAGATGATTACAGGTCTGTAATCCTTGAGCCATTGACTCACGGAGCCAGAAATCTGGAATCGCAGAATATATAATATCTGTGTATGCATTACAATAATTAAAGAGACAGTACCTTATTAATATTAATTAGTCCGGTTTGGGGCTTGTTATCAAAACGTTCTTGGGGTTATTGGTTATTGTTTTGATTAATCAAAACAACTTTTGTAGTTTTTGGTTGTGGTTACGCTTATTGGTTGAGACAAAATTCCTGGTAAAAATGGTAAAATAGATAAAAAAAATTTTTTTTTGGTCGAATTATAGATAACTGATACTTTCCCTGGAAATGATTGGTAATTTTTGAAACATTAATCAATAATTAGATATTTCAGAAAAACCAATAAAAATGATTCTGGTTATTGTTCTGTTCAATGGTTTCAGCATTTTATTGGAATTGGTTACTTATATCATAGGATGTGAATTTTTTTTGTTTTGATTATTGGTTCCAAAATCAATGTTGTCAGTTTGTACTTTTTGATGTGAGGTATGCAGAACGAGGATCGAAAGAACTTGAGACTTTCTTCCTTTAAGACATTTATTTCGCAACTAAAATATATTTCACAAACAAAAAAGTAAATGGTGAAGCAACAACGATATACGATCGAAAGTAGAAGGGGAAACACTTCGTGACTAGACTGTACATATGACATATATATATAGAATGATGTGATGATGATGATGAAGAATGAGATGAGGTGGGATTTTGTATCAACACCCCCCTGAAATTTTACCGAATAATTTCTTCATCGTGTTTCCTGAAAACGAATTAATAATTATTATTTAAAGAAGAAAAAAAATATTAAATATACGAAAAAAAAATACAAGTACAAAAAATATATGCATAATAAAAAATTTCGAAAAATATTGACATTTGATGTTTACTATTTTTGGTAACTTGAGTTTCCAAAAAATTTTATTGCGCTGTGCTTCAAAGAAAAAAAATTAAAAAATGGTAAAAACAAATTATTAAAAAAAAATAAATATATATGTATAAAAATACCGTAACATGCATGCAACAATGAACACTATCGTGTATGTAAATATTATATGGTATATGTGATGTAATTTTAAAAAAAATAAAAAATATAAAAAATGGTAACATGCAAAATTATTTAAAATATTTCGAATAATATATAAGTTTTCGCTCGTATAATTCGAGTCGAAAGAAAAAAAAAATTCAAAAAATATTCACGAACATATTATACGAATAAATGAAAATAAAAGAAGACGAGAGAAAAAAGTATGATAAAAGGTTTTTCCATTATGGGTTTAATGGATTGAGCGTATGTTACGTATTTTATCTTAAATATAAACAGGAAAAAGATTGTAGAATAACATTTGTTGCATCGTATATCATTTTTCGTACGTTGCATTGTATTTGAAGTGGCGTCTAATATGTTTCGAGATAAGGTAACATTTTCGATTTATCTTAATTTGCGGTCATGTAATAGGTTTTTATCTCTATTGTGTTTATTGTCGGAGAGTTTCTTTTCATAAAGTTTGTGTGGGAATATTACATGTATTTCTCTCACGCTTGTTTGAAAGTGTATAGGGTTTTTATTATACGATTTGTAGGGTTTTTACTTGCTCGATTTTCTAAATTTTTTCTTTGTTACAATATTCGAGATGTCCAGTATTTATCTGTTACAAGTATTTTCTGGTAAATGGTTTTCTTAAGTATTATTTTTGACAATGATTGAAGGTTAATTTTTCAGCAAATATTTTCGTGTTATGACTTATTTTTGAACATTTTACGACTTGTATTTGAAATAGAAAGGAAAAAAAATATTAGACATGTATTAATTTTGACTTGAACTTATTATTATGTGTATATATTCGTTTCGTTTAATATTTTCACAATTATGTTTTCAAATTTTGATCGATCCAATGATTTTGTTAGGATATCCGCTAATTGATTCTCAGATGTGACTGTTCTAAAAAATATTATTTTTTCTTCAAAAGCTTCCAAAATGGAGTAGCACTTGATCATTAGGGCTCTCGACTTTCTTTGACTTCCCCCGGAACATATTTTCTGTGTTGAAATGTTGTCTTCCATAATATCTACTATTAATTTTTCCCCAAAAATTTCGAAATTTATGTACTGCATTACTTTTATAGTATCAAGGGTGTCAAAAACTGCAATTATTTCAGCCGCGGTACTTGATGAGGCGTGAATAGTCTGTTTGCAGCAATTCCACTCCACCAAGTCTCCATAGGCGAATAGCATAAATCCAGTTATTGACTTCCCTTTATCCAGATTCTGTAATTCTATATATCAACCTGGGGTGCGTAAGATGCATCAATATATGCCTGTATTCCATCCCCCTTTGATGTAAATTTGAGATTATAATTTTTGGTTGTATTGACGTATCTGAATATCCTTTTTACATAGTTTTTTAAAGTATCATTTGAGTTGTTCTGAAAATGGGAAAAGAAATTTACTGGGAATAATATGTCCGGTCTTGTAATTCTTGCCAAATAAAGTAGTCCCCCTATCATCGATCTATACTCCGTATCGTCTCTGCCATTTTGTATTTTGTCAATTTTTAACCCCGTTTCCATGGGTGTATTGGTATTTTTGAGTTCAGAGATTCCAAATTTTTTGATCATCTTTTCTATGTGTTTATATTGCGAAATTATTATTGTGTTATTTTCAATGCCTCTCATTATTTCTAGGCCCACAAAAAATTTTGGATTATTTGTTATCGTAATGGTAAAGTCTTTTTGCAATTCTTCATTTATTCTCGTAATAGCCGATTGTGAATTTGATGCTATTAATATATCGTCTACATAGCTTAGGAAATATGTTTTTTCTTCATTATTTTTCATTATGTAGAAGCATCTGTCGCTTTTAGTTTTTTCGAATCCCATTTCTTTTACTTTAATGTCCAATAAGTCATACCACGATTTGCTAGAAGTTTTTAAGCCGTAAATTGATTTTTGAAGTTCTAGTACTTGATTTTTATTTATATTAATACCTTCTGGCCTTTTAACAAAAATGGGTTTTATAATGGGTGAATTTAGGTAGGCAGTTTTTACGTCGTATCGAATCATTATTAATTTTTCCTTATTTACAATTGATAATAATAGCCTTATAGTTCCTATGGATGCTACAGGTCCATGTGTTTCTGCAATGCCATATTCTGTCCGATCCTTAAAGCCACGTGCCACAAGTCTGGCTTTAGCTTTTGGGTTCCCGTATTCGTCAAATTTTATCGTAAAGATCCACCTTGTATCTATTAATTTTTGGCGATCATAATCTACCACTTTCCACACTTTCAAATCATCGAGAGAACCAAATTCGTCATTAATGGCCTTTATCCATTCTTCTCTAAAAGGGTTAGTTTCAATTTCCGAGAATGATTTTGGTATATTATCTTCTATGTAGGCTTTATTGTACTTCACTCTGACATTCATAACTACAGGATTTATTATTCCCAAATCATAATCATAATCTGCCGATTTTATTGTTAGAGGTTTTTTGTTAATTAAGAGTGATTTTATATTCTGACTTTCATCTACTTTAACGTTGCATGATATATGTGATTTTGAATTATATGGATCTCCTAGACAATACCCTGTGTTTGTGTATCCCATTAATATGTTCTTTTCTGCCCTGTGCGCCAATTTTGGGTCGATTTTGTCTTTTGATTTAGATTTTGCCTTTGTGGCATTTTTTTTCCTTACTTCTATGGGTATATGTCTGTATGTGAGTGCACCGAATACTTTTAGGTTTTTTAGATTTGGTTTTCTTCCGTAAAATAATTCATATGGTGTTTTGAACCCTTCATTCGCTTTAGTAGGGGATCTATTGATTAAATAAGCTGCTGTCACGACAGCATAAGACCAGTATTTTATATTGAGATTAGCATCAATTAACATGGCCCTTACTCTCCTCATTAAGGTTTGATTTTGCCTTTCGGCAACACCATTCAATTCGGGAGAATATGGAACCACATAATCCATTGTTATGCCTATTTCTCTACAATAATTTATTATTTTTGTATCGGTATATTCTTTTGCATTATCGCACCTTATTGTCCCTATGGGGTATTCCGGAAATTAATTTTTATAGACATTATGATGTTTTTAAATTCGTTTGCTACTTGATTTTTATTGGTTATGGGCATGACAAATGTATATTTCGAAAAATGGTCTATGAAGGTTAAAATATATTTTTGATTAGCCACAGAGGGCGTAAATGGACCCATGATATCTGACGATGTTAATTCCAATTTTCGGGTTGGTTTAGTTCTTATTCCTGTATGACCCAGTTTTGAATTATTGGCTATACAACATATTTGACAGTTTACAAAATCTTCATCTCTAAAATTAATGTTTTCGGGTATTCCTATTGATAAATTTTTTAATTTTTGTAAATATCTGGCATTCAAATGTCCCAATCTCCTGTGCATTATTAATTTTTTATTTATATTATTATTATTAATTATAGGTTCTTCTGTATTATTATTTTCATTGGGTTGAGTTGCTATTTCTATTTCGTTACCCCCCTGAGATGATTGGGTATTCTCGTTTTCTTCAATAATTTCCATTTCTACCGTAAAATCGTCCCATTCATCATTAATATCTTGGGTAACTGGGGCACATATTACATTTTTTTTATCCATATAATCCTCTTTATCTATTTTTTTTTTTTTTTTTTATATCATTATTTTCGACATTATAGTATATGTAGAATATACCCTCTTCTTTTTTGGCTGTTATTATGATTTCCGCTGTTTCAATAAAATAAATGTTTGCTATTTCTTTTTGTTGGTCGATGTTGATTATACCTGTATTTGTTATTTTTATGGCCGAGATAATATCCAAATTTAAATCCGGCACATAATGAATGTTGTTTAGTTCTATCAATGATTGAGTTTTTTTGGAATTTTCGATTTTTATGATCATTCTACCCGTATGTGTGGCATATAAAAAAGTGTTTCTACCCGCACATTGTAATTTAATTGGGGTTACGAATTTTTTTACATCCATTAATTTATTAAGATCGGAAGTTAAGTGCACTTCTGCGGCTCCATCAAGAATTGCTCTATTATTTAAAGTTTCGTAATTTTCATCTACATTTTTTTTATTTTCATTAGTTAATTCATTTAATAACCAATCTCCATTACTATTAAATTTTTTTACCATACAGGACATTTTCACCTGTTGGTCTGAATTTTCCTTTTTATTATTATTAGATGAATTTGAATTTGTTTTTGGTGGATAATTCCCCTGACTATTATTCGTACTTTCATTATTATTCGTTTGAGAATTATTACTGACGCAGTTCTGTGCTATGTGACCAAATTGCCCACACCTATAACATTTAGGATTACTTTGGTTATTATTTCTACCATTACCTCTGTAGTTATTTCCTCTATAATTGGGGTTACCTCTATAATTGTTTCCCCTATAGTTATTATTACCATTATTACCATTATTTGTATTTCCATTATTTTGGTTTTGTTCTGACGAATTACTATTACTATTATTATTTTGACCATTATTATTAAAACCATTTCTATTTCCATTTCTATAGTTATTATTATTATTATTATTTAGGTTTCTATAATTATTTCTACCACGATAATTATTATTATATCTGCCTCTATAGTTATTTCTATTATTATTTCCATTACCATTATTATTCCTATACGTATTATTCGTTTGGTTATTACCATTATTATTCTTTTTTAAAGTTTGATCCCTATACTTTTGGTCCGAATCTTCCCTCAATATTCTTTTGAAATTGTCTAAATTCTTTTCATTAAGGGGTAGGCTTTCGTATTGTATTTTAGCAATCTGCTGTTCGTAACATAATGCTAATTGCAAATTTTCTAATTCTTCATTCTCGGTAACTTCTTTACCACTGTCTCTTACATCGGTTACCAATTCGTCCCATTTTTTCAAAAAACCTTTCATGTTTCCGCCCGGTTGAAATCTAAATTCTAACCATTTTGCTTTCGCCATATTGGCTGTAACTGAAGTTTTGGTCCCATAAATATTATCTAATTTTTTAAGCATTAATATTGCGGTATTACAATCTCGTATCTGTTTTGTTATATCGTTTGATACTCTTTCTAACACAAATGCTTTGGCGTTATCCTGCATTTTGCAGTAATTTAACATATCTTTATTCGGCCGAAAGTTTAGATCATCTATATTTTCTATATATGGCTGTAAAAATTCATGTTCCCCAAAGATGTCGTAAAATCCCGCACCTCGGATGGCCGATATAATCATTCTATGCCAATCTAAGTAGTATTTTCCGTTAAAAACTTTTCCGAGTGGGGCTTGTATGGGTTTAATTTCGTTCGGGAATGCCATTTTTTCTTCTATTTTATAAAAACCTAACAAATTATTTTCTTTATTACTAACAGATGTGTATTTTTTATTTTCGATTGACTCTCTTTCTAATTTTTCTATCAAATTTTTTTCCTCACGATTTTCTTTTTTATCCAGTTTTCTAAATTTATTCAATTAAAGAATCTGTTCATAAATTTTTCTTTCGATTTAGCAGAACTATAAATTCTGTTCGAAAAATAATTTACTGAAGATTCTGACATTACAATATATTTTAAACTACTAATTTCCTCTATTCTCCCGGATATATCTATCACAAAAGATTCTAATATTATTTCACCTGTGAAATATTTAACGTGGGGTAAATTATAAATTTCAGTTTTCAAATCAACTACTCTTTCCCCCTCGAACTTTTTCACCAATTCCTCTAAATCTTCCTTTTTAATATTGTATTCACCAATCTTGCATTCAGACAAGTTTATTATTTGGGACATATAATTTTTTATTTATTCTTTATTTCTTGGCCTCACTTCAAATACAATTACAAAATACGAAAAATAAATGATTTCAATAAATATTACCTTTACAATGATTTCACCTTACAATTTCTGCTGCGCTGGCGAATGATTTATGTTTTTTATGCTGTTGACCTTGGTACTTCCTGCCTAAATTTTGCTCTGGGTTGTCCGAAAAATTGGGTCTTCGATGTTGGATCTACGGTGAGTCCTCGACGACGGGAGCAGGTTTCCTTCGGCTGTTCTCACGATCTTTTTGGCGGTCCCTCTGGATTTGGTGTTCGATGACTTCCAGTATTGGCCGTTATTGAGTCTGGAACTTCAGCTATTCTTCAAATTTAAATTTTGATTTTTTCAAAATAAATTAAAATTCGAGTTACTTTCTCGAAAAACACGATAACTTTTTGTGTATTACTCAATAAAAAACATAAAAAATTTTACTCACAGCAGTAAATTAAATTTCAAAAAAAATAATTATTCCATCGATTTAAATTTTCTAAGTCTCTCCTCAAAGTTCTACCGTAGCGATGGCTACCATGATGTGAGGTATGCAGAACAAGGATTGAAAGAACTTGAGACTTTCTTCCTTTAAGACATTTATTTCGCGACTAAAATATATTTCACAAACGAAAAAGTAAATGGTGAAGAAACAGCGATATACGATCGAAAGTAGAAGGGGAAACACTTCGTGACTAGACTGTACATATGACATATATATATAGAATGATGTGATGATGATGATGAAGAATGAGATGAGGTGGGATTTCGTATCAACACTTTTTTAAAGGTTTTTAGTGGTTATTGTTCTGGTTATGATTGCGCCATCACAGTTACAAGTTCTATTCCAGTCTCAAAATTTTTGTAATGCTGATATGTTGAAGTTTGGGCTTGTAACCACAACCAAAACCAGAACAATAACAACTAAAAACTGAAACAAATTTGCAACATTGATTTGGGAACTAATAACCAAAACAAAAAAATTTCTCCTAACCAATAACCAATAACCAGTTCCCATAAAATCCTGCAACCATTAATTAGAACGATAACCAGAAAGAATCCGTTTTTATTGGTTTTCATGAAATATCAATTTTACTGATTTTTTTTTTTTTTTTTTTTAATTACGAATCATTTCTTGGAAAATTGTCAATTATAGATAATGTGACCTGAAGAAAAATTTTTTTGTCTATTTTACCCCAAATTTTGTCTTAACCAACAACCAGTAACCACAACCAATAATCAGAAAAGTTGTTTTGGTTAATCAGAACAATAACTGATAACCAAATAATTACATTTTTAACCAAGAACCAGTAACCAGAACCCAATATAGATTGTTATTGTTTTCCAGTAACCAATAACCATATAAATGTTTTGATTACAAGCCCTACTCTCCAGTCACCGCTAACTCTAATTAAAAAAAAAATTTGATAACTGAGATTTGTATTTCTTTACCACTTTGCATGATTCACTGAATCATTTGAAAACAAACGCCTCACCTAAGCTGTTAGAAATAACAATACCCTCACCTGAATGTCATGTAAAACAAATGTATCGTGTCTCTAGCTTTGACTATTGGTAGTTTCCTGTTAATGTATACTTCTGTTGTGGCAAACCTGCGCTCGCATAATTTATTATTGACTCACATTCTGACTTCATTATTTAGTTTAAAGATCTCACCCATGCCTGTATGTAATATATTAATCGATAATTTGATAATCGATGTTTGTCATTATTCGATGTACACCTCGATCGCTAAGATATTATTGTTGATATGATATGATGATTTGTCCTTTGAAAAATGTTGATCATGGCGGTTCTCAATAAACTAATCAACAGTTGTTCGTGTTTTATTCGCTAATATTCACTCTAGTCATTTAAAATATTAATAGGTTATGGGCCCAGGCAGCCTGCCACTGCGATGTAAGTTCGTTTTTATCGTTCGTTTTAAGTTTTAATTCATTTTTATACTTGCATTTTTGCGCCTAGTGATTTGTTCAACGTCAAGTTCGTGCTTGAATACATTTTCATTGTTCTCACACATGATCCTCCATTTGTTTTTTTTGGATATTAAGTACCTCCGTTCAAGTAATTATGCCCTGTGAAACGCCGTTTTATTCCAAACTCGATGCACTCGAACGAAGTAACAGTCTCGGAAGATTCAATGGATTGAACTATGATGGATGGAGATTCAGATTATTTATGACGATCAGGGGTGAAGGATTAGCTGATTTGCTAGATCGAGCAAAGGCAGCTGATGTCGGATGTGATTATCGGAAGAAAGCAGATAAGTGTTGTTCCCTAATCATTCATTTTCTCGCTGATTCACATTTAACATATGCCCAAGATGTCACTGAACCTTACAAAATCATAGAGAAGCTGGATCGAGTTTACTTAAAATCAGGTACTGCTAGTAGAATTATGTTAAAACGTGAATGGGCCAACTTGCGACTCAAGGAGGGTGGTAACATGGAAGAATATCTACGTCATGTTGAAGAATTAACTGTGAAGATGAAGACTACAAACATTCACCTTGAACTGCAAGATGTTGAACATCTACTGATGTCACTTCCAGCATTATATGAGACAGTAGTTGCAATCCTGGAGAACAAATTTGAGTCGGATCTTGAAACAGTCAAGATGAAATTGCTGAACGAATATGCCAAGCAGAAAGGTTCATCTACAACTTCAAAACCTATTGAATCACAGTCAGCAATGGTAGCTGGTGGTCCAAATGGAAACAGTCATCAACGTAATGGTGGTCATTGTCAGTATAATGGTAATGGTCATGGTCGTCGAAATAATAATAATAATAATGGTCTTGGTAATGGTAATCGAGAAGATAGTCAACGAAATGGTAATGTACAATCTAGTCATAGTAATAATTATGTGTCGGATCGTAATATTAAATGTTTTAACTGTGGGAAACCAGGTCTCCTTTGTCGTGACTGCCAATTGAAGGCAAATTATTCTGGTAATGAACGTTCCCAAGTTAAATGTCATAATTGTAATCGTTTTGGTCACTTTGCTAAAAATTGCCGTAATAATAATTATAATAATAATAGAGATGCTAATTTGTCAGAAAATTCAACTGGTAGTAATGCAGGTCTGTCGTTTGATCATAGATCAGGATCTAATAAAAGTGTTCCACATTCATGTGTTCCATGGGTTCGTCAGATAATTCGAATTCCAGTGCAGAGGTGTTATTCAAATTGGACTCTGGTGCCACCAACCATGAAAGTGAAGGATATGGGCTTCAATAGAACCAAAAGTTATAGATGTCTTTATACAATAATCAATAATGATGAAAAAATATACTTTTTAACATATGTGGATGATATATTAATTGCATCAGATTCGGAATCATCCATCACTAAAATAAATGAGGAATTACAGAAAGACTTCACAATCACTATAATAAATAATCCTAGATTTTTTGTAGGTCTAGAAATAGTTAGAAACATCGAAAATAACACAATAATACTTTCACAATATAAACACATAGATAAAATGTTAAAAAAATTTGGAATTTTGGAATTAAAAAATACGAATACCCCTATGGAAACGGGCTTAAAAATAGATAGAATAGAAAATGGAAGAGATGATACAGAATATAGGTCAATGATAGGAGGGCTATTATATTTAGCGAGACTTACAAGACAGGACATATTGTTCCCAGTCAATTTTTTCTCACACTTTCAAAATAATTCCAATGACACACTAAAAAATTATGTAAAGAGAATTTTTAGATATGTCAATACAACAAAAAATTATAATATAATATATAAATCGGAAGGGGATGGCATACAGGCTTATATTGACGCCTCATATGCACCCCAAGTACATGAAACAAATATAGACTTATACAATCTCAAAAA
>WOFM01000414.1:397847-427627 GCA_011428145.1 Ericerus pela | reverse complement strand
CAAATAAAGCACCCATCTATACAGAATAACGAGTCACGATATATTTTTTTTAGGGTGGTTAATGGTTGGGTGGTGGCGAGGAGAGTGCCGTAGAAATCACTGTACCCATATCGATGATGCGAACTCGATATATAAACGAATTACGGATAAATTTTCAAATTTATAAAAGGGAACGAGTGAAGACTGAATAGATTTCTGTCATCGTGACAGTTTCATCGTGAAGAGAGTTCTACCGATGAATAATATTTAATCCGCAATACGACTGTTAAAACTGGATTCCAATACGACGAGTGATCAGTTATAACGGATTATTGGTTCGAAATTATCGCCGAAGTATAATATATAGGTATACCTAAATAAACGTGCGTGTATATGTATATTGTATATAAATGTACATATAGCTATTATTATTATCATAATTTTTTTTCTTCTTTTTTTCAGAAATACATTTTTCAAAAAAGTCGATTCAAATTTTAGATAACGTTACAAACGAAAAATTACGCTCAATTATGTGAAATTCAAAATGACGTGTTCGATATGCTAAAGATGATGAAGCCACAAGTTTTTTTATAATGCGATTACCTTTCGACTGTAATAAAAAATAAAATAAAAAATACGACCTCCTGTCTAGCCTACGATGAGTAGCCTTAACAGTAGCATTAGATGGTCACTTGCTCAGCAACTTCCACTTCATGCCTTATGTTATATACCTATATACCTATATCTATACCTACACCTATACCTATATATATATATATTTAATACCTTATATACAGTATATGCTGTGCTATTATACCCGTATATATATACTCACATTCCATCACAATATTGTGTTTGACGCCTGTCTACCGACTTATGCTAACCAACGTACTTAACTTTACTACTAAACAAAAGTTATACGACGGATGATTGCTTTCTTTAATGTTCTCTTATTATACTATGATTGAAATAAATATGAAAGAATGAAGAAAAAAATAAAGAGGAAAAAAAAATCAATAGACGACTGTCAGTGAGCCTATAGTTAGCCCACTCTGATTACTAGATGTAAAATATAAATACCACCGAATAATAAACGTATAGTTATAACTTATAAGGTGTAGGCTGTTGAAAGTGATTAGTAAAGCTTTACCTGTATTGTTCTGGAATCAAGTAAAGCAAAAATGAAATTGTAAAATTATATACTAATAATGTTGCCTATTACCAGAGTCGAGGGAACAATTTTGGATAATAATAATATAGAAAATATTTTTTTTTGGATGATGAATTTTGTTTAGGATAATTTTCTGAACATGGTATCATGTAGGTATTCGAGAAAAAAAAAAAGGATGTAGGTGAAGGGACGTAGACACGAAAATTCCGGGAGTATAGACCTCCTTTACCTAAACAAAAAAAATTTAAAAAAAAAGTATTGACATGCGAAAATTATGTTTTTGTCGGTTTTCGTGATCTTGCGATTGGGGCTAAGGGTCAGATAAAACCACTCAGAATTTTTTGGCTCCTTCTTACGACTATGCTGTGAAGGTGCTGGGTAGTCCTAGATTTATGATTTTCCTTCCTGTAGGCCGTCAAAATTATGTTGTACTCTAGATTTGTAAATTTTTTCCCCTTTATTTTCTACCTCTTAGATTTTACACCTGTAGATAGAACTTATCCTATCTATTTGTAAATATGGGTCGGTTGATGGGGTTATGCCTACTGTAATTTGTATGGTGGCTATCAGTTGCGTAGCTTAATGCAATTCAAATCTATAATCTTCCTAAAAAAAAAAATTAATGTAAATATTGAATAATAGATATCAAATGTTAGGGGAGGCAGTCCACTAACGAAAAAGGCTTTATAATAGGTGACTTTGAGGAAACAGTATTGGTTTAGGTGATCTTCGATTTTTATTCAACTTTTTTTTGCAACAAAATAGAATTACACAACGAACAGCTGACTGATTAGATAGTTTAACACATTAATTAAAATTATATGAAAGTATTGCTTCTAAGAGCTCTTTAGAACAACGCAACCAATGAACCTTGACGATGCATGTTGCAACTAGCATTATATTCAAATATACTGCACTATACTGTGTTGCCAAATAAACAATATCAACCTGAATAAACTTTCGTATTCCAACATTAGGTACTGTTCTTCATGCACACCCACTTTATGTCACCATTCCTGTTCTCAATGGTTAAATCATTATGACGTATATTTATTATAACCAATTAGTAATAACCCCATGATACAATATGTAAAATCACTCAAACTGACTACCTCAATTCTAAGCTTAAACTATTCTCTATATTCATTCTGTTACTTTCACTCTTATACCAAACAACACTTTATATTTTAATATAATATACACCATTATAGAAGTTTAATAGTGTTGTGTATAATTTTTGTAACATTTATGTGATCCGAACGGCTCCAGATAGTTCCAGGGGCCCATGTCACCCTAAAATCATTTGAAAATATTTTTGAACCCTCTTGTTTAAGGGTGAGGATAGTGTAACATACATAATATAGTCATATATAAAATTCTATTGATGACTGCATTCATACAAATAGGCAAAAAATTTTTATTTCATAAACAAAAACTTATCGTTTACAAATTAGACTCTTTTTCATCTTCTTTCATAGTCTTCTTCTTCTTCCAATTCATTCTTTTTCTTTTTCTTCCAATGATATCTTCTTCTTTCCAAATTATTTTACACACACACACACACAAATACCTACTTTACACTAATCTCAGTGGAAATTCATGCACCTCAATTTTGCATATAAACTCATGTTTTCATGTTTTACACACAATATTTATATTGTTCCAAACTGCCTTAAACTGTAATGTACAGTCTTATCTTTTACTTGTACTGTTGAAAGTACTAAACTATAATTTAATAATTAACTCTTTGTGTTTGAATATTTTCTTAAAGTCTGATTCTTGAAAGTTAAGTTCCACCATAAGAGTGTGGATAGTAAATTATTAATTAATTAATTAATTCTCAAGTACCTAAGATTAGTATTTGCTTCGGATATTAGTATTCTCTGGAGAAGAGTATCAACTGGTACCTTCTAAAAGAGCTCATTTATGCGGTTACAGATACCATTTTTTTTTTTTATAAACAACCCACCTCACTCACCCTTTAACTAAACACGAACTAACTTTTCAGAAAAACCACCCATCTCCTTTTAAGCAAAACCCCCTATTATGCACGAGCACAGACCCAAATACTTTGTCGCTTCTTTCCAAAAGATATATATAAAATACTAATTGATCCTTACCTACCGATTTCGAAGATGCTCCCAGTCAAAAAATAAATTGTTGGAGCTGCACTGGGTAGTGAGACCACATTAAGGTCACCAAATAAAAAAAAACTGGTGAGCCTATGAGCTAATTTCACCTCTTCTTTAGTTTTTTCTAACAGAAAAACCCCGATTCCTGTAATTTCCGTCTTAAATTGTTCATTTTCTATTTTGAAAATAATTTCACACCCTACAGGTAAGTAGGTAAGCACACCAGTCTGAACCAAATGACTCGAATAATCGACAGAAATTCTGAACATTTTTATCTTACTAATAATTTTCGGCATTTGAAGAATATTTTATAAGATGAGAATTTATCGATAAAATATTTATTAAAAACAAAAATATACCTACCAAAATTTGCAAACTTGTAACACCTTCGATTTTAAGAAGATACAAAATATCGATTTATATGAAATTTATGATTTGCGATCGTATTCAGCACTAATAGTTAAGTTTCATCGGCTAGGATACCTCTCCAAATACCTACCCTGTATTATTCAACATTTTAATATTTTTTCATTTTTCGAGATGGAAAATATAATAATAATAATAATAGTAATAATAATAATAATAATAATAATAATAATGATAATCGTCCATATATTCTTCATTCGTTAAAATTTTTACCATCCGCGAAGTTACATAAATTTTCATAGCAAATCTTTTTAACAGGACATTCAAATCACAATAGATTTGTTTTGCTATTACAAGAGAGAATCCTACGCGCTCATTCGTCAAGCTTTATATGTTTTTTCTCTCCCTTTTTTTTTTTTTTTTTTTCATTCATACAAATATTTTTAAATTGTAGAATATGATGCCCCGTTGAGAGTAAGAAAAATATATTATCTTAGAGGAAGAAGGCGAGAAAAAAAAAATTCTGGATAATCTCCTTTATTTCGTTTATGGCAGATCATTAGCCAACGGATTTACTTTTCAAATAACCCATAATCGCATCGTGCAAGTTGTCTAAGTATATGGTTAGTACAACAATTTTATTGCACAAAAAAAAAATATTGAATTTACGCCATCGATGTTGTTGAAATAAAAATCTGTCAAGGCAGTGTATTGTATAGGTGAGGTAGATATCCTTTATTTAACGAATAATGTAAAGAGGTTGTAAAATCTTTTTCAACCCAGTCATCGAGAATTAGAACACTTCTTACACCGCCTACGCAGTTCTAATTATTATACTTCTTGGCCTTCATCACTGACAATGTTATGTCTCTGGCCATTACGTTGCCTTTATAGTAGCTAATAAATCAATCATTGAAAAATGTTTCAGAAAATCCTGGTAGGATAATTTTTATATTTTTGGAAAATATTTTTTTATTTCATCCTCACGGAAAAATGAAAAAATCTATGGAATTGTCTGTATTTTAGTTACTATGTAAGAGATGAGGGCTCTTTGTTCTTTTTGGAAGTTTCTAAAAACAAAAAATGACTTTTTATTATCACTTCACAGTTTGTATATCAATATAACATACGATACTAACCAACTCATGGGATTACCTAATTTTCTCCACGGTCCATATCTTCCATCTCAATAATTCTTTATAATTCAATTTTCTTCCCTTTGATTTATACATCTTTCTCGACGCGTCTCTCTTTTTCACTAACTGGAACTCATGCCGTATAACACAAATTAATTTTAATACCTTTTATTTAATTCCTGCTATAATACATTGAAAAATGTCAATAGTATCTACGTTTTTAATTTTTATTAGGTACAACTTAGTATTACCTAATAGGGTTCTTTAATTACTTATCTTCTCACCTTTAACCTTTGACCACTATACCCATTGATTCTCAAAATATCTGCTACATAAATTTGTGTTTTTTGACCATATGAAGATGATTTTGACTTGATCTATCGTCAAGTAATGCCATCATTAATCACCTAACTCACCAATGAATGTCATCATTCGCTAAGCTCCTGTTGCGATTTCTACCACAAATCATCTTTTGAAGCTATTTCAAAACTTGAAAATTTATAAATTTTATAACATTAACATAAAAAACGACTATGTCGGTACTAGGTAGATTTGCTTACGTCAAATTATAAAAAACTATTTTTTCAACCGAATTAAAACAAAAATGCAAAAACATAATAATCCCACAAAAGTTTATTTTATTTCCACTGAAGCTTGAATGTATATGCAATGATTGATATTTTTAGCATTTGGTGAAAGAATATTCAAAACTAAAAAAAAGAAAACACAATTATTAGGTTCCTATATATTATTTTTTTGTCTTATAATTGGAGCCTTGTTAATGAAATTTTAGAATAAACTCGAAACACTTTGACAAATTTATAGTGAACTTTATTGCGACTTCAAAGTAACATTTGTACAATACAAATTATTATTTTGTAGTTTAACATTGAGGACTCAGAAGATCGAGTCCCTTAAAATTTCATGGTTACAATAGAAGTGAAAATTCATCGATTTTGGATTAACAAAATTAACAATCCAATTGATGTCAGATGAATATAAGAGGTGATTTGTGATTGTTGTGAGGATGACATGATAAATCACCATGACATCACAATTAACTAATGGCATGAAAAAGAATAATGAGATGACAACATATAATTTGTACAAAGTAGTTCTTCTAGTTGATGATCAAATTATATGGATAATTAGCAGCGTCAGCAGTTTTGATTTGGGCGTTTATTTTTGAAGGTTATTGATGAAAATGGTATGTGTCAGGAATGTGCTGATGAGAGAGATAGAGATAGTGTGAAATGTGAGAAGATTTCTGTATGGTGCCTGAGTTATGTCCATGCAAATCTTTTTTATTTATTATATAAAGTGATTGAAAGTTTATTGGTGTGATGACATATGAATATGAGGATTAACGTGTAGAAATATATGGTTACAAGCTTCTGTTTTTGATTGAAATATTTGCTTAGGCTTACTATAGCTTATGCGGTACCAAATTATACAGATTTATAGTTGTTATGTTTGTTAAATGATCTACATAGATTAAAAATAACTTCGTAAACTGAAGTACTATTAGGATCAACGTGGTGTAGTGCGGTTTGGTTCTTGTCCTTGCAATCAAAAGATTGTAGGTTTCAGACCTACCACTGTCACGTTCTCGACCCAAAATGGCGGTTTGGTTTAACTGGTGCTTCCACATATGATTGGAAAATTCATATAGGGAGACCATTGGTCATCATATCTAAACCTGTCTATATTTCCTCACATGGATATCAAATAATGTTTGTAGATGGGTTGGGTAAAATAGCTACATTACCAAAATCTAATGCCTACCCCCTAATAAGGACGAGCTGGGAGGAATCTTCTCTTCTCCCTATCGTTAAGCTTGAATATTACCTAAGTGTATGGACGATTATATCTACAATTTAATATTATGTGCAGAGGAGAATAATAGCAACAAAAAAACCTTAAAATAATTGGCAACCACATTTTCATTCACGTAGATACGATTCTGAATGTCAAATAAGATTGATAAAAATATATTGAATCAAACAATCATTGTTCCCAGTTGCCACAAAAAATTTCCATATTAAATGGTCACAAAAGTGAAAAGTTTAAAAAAAACCTGTATGATGGAGTCTAGAGGAAGAAAGCCACCGCTGGTCACCTTTACCTAGAAATTTTTGCATGAAGATAATTTACATAATTGACTTCAACATATTCACACATTACCTCAATTAACAAATCTATCGGCACATATTTTCCCTCTGTAAAATTTGGACTTAAATTCTTATTTTTCCCTTTCAATAGCTAGTCACAGTCACAATTTCCCACCACATAATTTATGAACGACATCCCAAACTAAGGGTACCTATATATGAACTCTCGCACCCAAGAACTAAATATTTGTAAAAAGTTATTTAATCTTAAAAAATAGGTACTTTGTTGAATTTGAAATAATATATTAGGCTAGGCTACTTGTAGTTATTGATTGAAACATCATACTGTGTTTGATTAATTTGAAGACTATTTTCTCTCAAACAAGTTAAAGTCTAGTATGCAAGTTTCGATACTAAGACAAAGTAACTTATTAAGGGGCTGAATTAATTTTATAAACATTCCCGAGAAACTCCTTCAGTTCTTGGAGAAAGTGTAACCATTAAAAGATGTGCTCAACTCAAGTAACTATTACATTGTTTTGGCGTTCTACTAACTGAAAATGATTTCATTACCTACAGTATAAGTTCGTAATACTAACTTATATGATAAATATATGGAAAACAGTAGCGTAGCTATGGAGAGGCTGGATTGGGTGGGTCATCCTAAAAATTTTTGGCCCCTCACTGCTCTCCTAAGAAAATTATCATCAAAAATTCAAATCGACTATATTGGATTACAAATTACTAGCATAGGTAAAAAAAAATCTTATTTCACTCAATCCTGGCGTCCAAAAAATCTTTATACCCTCATTCAATGACCCGCTCAAAACAAAATCGAGCCACGCCGCTGGAAGAAACACAAACTGACACGGGTAGAACATTAATCCGTGAACAAAATACAGGCAGACTGTGCTTGAAGACAGTAGTGGTATACAAAACAGGGGGATTGGATGAATAAATCCCCCCAAAATTTTCAGAAAACGAACATTAAACAAGCGAATAAAAAGGATTCACCAGTCAGCACATTTCAAATCTGCGCACCATGTTACCTATTGAAATAGAATACCCCTTCCATGGCCGAGGAAATTTTCTGCGTAGTACGTCACTGCTCGTAGAAGAAGAAGAAAAATGTAGAATGTTTTCATCCACAAGCGTAATATTTTTTTATTGCAAATAATTGACAATGTGGCGAACATTTAATTGTTATTTTATGGAAAAAACAAAATAAATTCAATCGTTCCGTTATAATTATCGACTCGTGGCTTCTTTTAACAAAATATTTATTAACAAAGTTTTCCTACAAAATTAGCAGACCCGAAAATATATGACGATACGAAGAAAGTGTTTTGACAGCGAAATTCTGCTCAACCACTTATTTACAAAATGTGTTCACCGAAGCAATTATTTCCCGCAAAAACGCCTCTGATTTTGTTTTTTGTAAATTATCGCTGTAATTTTTGGTAACACTGCAACGAGGGCGTTGCCAAGATTTTCCTATCGACGCGCGAGAGTTTTCCGATCGAGCAGCTTCCTTCATATTTTCTTGTTTTTGTCGCCCAGAAGTGGGAAATTATCCCTTCGTTCGCAGCCTATGACTGCAGTTTACAGGTCTAAAGTGTATTTTCATGAAATTCTTGTTTGCGTCGTTGGAAAATTTTCGTTTTCGCAGATTTTCCACCAAAACAAACCCGACATTAAAGTTGTGGGATAGAGTAGATATAGTTTAGTAAAATTTCTCCAGTAAAATCTACTGGAATTAGTTACAAAATTAAAAATTGGCTAAAAAGAGAAAAATAATCCTTTTAAAATTTCTCCAGCAAAATGTAGGTCTATAGGGACTGGAATTATTGATGTAGGCGCTCTTCTCCTTACCATGTACGCTTTATACGTTAATTTTGTCAAATTTTATAACAAAACCTTTTAATTAGTGCCGACTTCAGTAATTCCAGTCCCTACACCAACATCTCGCTTGAGAAATTTTAAAAGGATTATTTTTTTCCTTTTAGCGCATTTTTTATTTTTTATTTTTTATTTTTTATGTTTTGAAGTCGGTTCTATTTTTTGAGAAAAAAAAATTATTAATCTACCATAAGCTTTCTTCATTTTATTTTAATTCTAGTAGATTTTACTGGAGAAATTTTAAAATAATAATTTTTTTAGAGCTTTTTTTTTTTGTTTTTTAAAGTTTGTTAGATTTTTTGACGAAAAAATTTTTTCAATGATTTTTTGTTTCTAGCGTTAATTTAATAAGTATTTTAAATTGTTTATTACCGTTACTTATCTATAACCATATACTTACTTTTTATGTTCAGACTACCTACGTAATTTTTATCGAATACTTACTTATTTGTATAAGTATCTACCATTTATACAAAGTTGAATCGCTTGCTATTTTTCAAACATACTTAAAATTTCTTCTATAAAAAGGATCTATCGAACCATCAAGATTTTTGCTAGTTATCCTCAGTCATTAAACTTTCAATGTAGTTATTAATTTGTATTGATTTATGGCTTTCAAGCTATATGAAATAGATAATTATGAAATTTCCCAAAGGGTATTCAGCAGTGACACCTACTGAATAAATTCTGGAATGTGGCCTAAAATTTATAGATCCATATGGGTAAATAAAAGAAAGTGTCTAATATACTAACTTAATCACTCATCAACGTCTATCCTGAACTACTGCACCAATTAACTTGAAATTCAAAAGGTCTGATTATTTTCTATAACATCCCGTATGTATTCACCGTTCAATAGAGGAGGAGTTTTAAAATTTGTATTCTTAAGGGAGTCAAAAGGGACAGTGAAGTAGTAAAGAGGAAGAGTATTCAATTCTCCTCAGAGTCTAAAAAACTCCAAGGGTCCCTTGAACCACACTTAAACCAAGTAGGTAAAATGGACGATAATACCCTAAGTAAATGGCTAAAGAACTTGAATTCCAAAATTTTATGATTGAAAACCACCACCTGAATATTGTTTGTTGGTGAGAGTTAAAAAACATAACTGCGGTTGGTTGTGGTCATTTAACATGGTCCACAGATATGGTTGGTAGTAATGATTATTGGCATTTGTCCGTTTGGTCCAGGACCCTGATCAGTGAATTATGACTATGACTGTAGCTAGTTACTGTGTTTTAGGGTTGTACCTGCTGGTTATGGCCATTGGTTACAGTCGCAGATTGTTGTTGCTATCCACATTGATTGAATATACTTTGTGAGCATAGTAGGCGATTATCATCAGAAGCTTTTCATTTGTCAAGGACTGCGACCACTGTCCATGGTAACAATTTGTTTCGGATGTGGTTGGTAGTCATTTCTGCTGGTCATGATCATCTACCATAGTTGGCTAGCTGATCTTGATTGATAGCAAGGCTATTGACTATGGCTGAAAACTCTAAACCTTATGTGGGCATGGTTCAATGACATTGGTTAAGGACTGTGGTTTCTCAGTATATTGGTGTTGGTGCTGGTAGCCACAGTCAGTGGCTATGTCCTTATGTCAGTGACTGCGATTGCTGGCAATACCTACCAATGTTACTGATAATGACTGCTAACCAAAATCAATAATATGTCTGTGGTTAGTAGTCATTACCAGTCACCTTAATCAAAGGGAAAAAGCTATAGATATTGGTTATCATCGTCAGTAGTTGAGATCAGTGGCCATAATTACTGCCTGTGGTCACTGGCCATGTTGTCTCATGATAATTATAAACTGTAATCAATAGTGATTATGGTTGTTGATCGTGGTCAATGGTCATATGTTTGGTCATAGATTATGATCATAACTTATGTTAATGGGTCATTAGTTAGGTTGCCTTGTACAGTTGTGCATCAGTCCATAAGTATTTTGGACAATGGATTGTATATCTAGACCCTTTTTATATGCTTTTATTTAACTCAGGCCAGTTTGTGAAGTGGATTTGAATTCAGACTTTGTGGCTTCTAAATGGATAGTGTACTCACTCGAAAATAAAAGTGTGTCAGGTACTGAGGTAGATCATCATGTTTGTTTTGTTTAGTGCTGGAGTCATCATACTGTGGATGTGTGGTGTGAGTGCACGAGGTTTCACACAACCTTTTCCACACTGAATGAAAGCATACTTATCCTTAAAAATACATTTTTACTAAGCTTATTAATGTAGAGTTTATGGGCTTACTTCCAAAAAAAAAATTGTCCTACCAAAAAGCCTAGCACTGAAACCTCTTCACAATTATTTGGCCCGGAGTCTAGGAGGACAGAGCTCCCTGATTCCAAGAAATGTGTTCTGCACTTTGACTGTACGTATAGGATGGAACAGTAAAAAAGGATGATTTCTGGTTAGACACGCCTGCACTAAATAGACAACCAGAGCGTACCTTTGGACGTATTTTTCTTTCTGTTTATGTACTCTACTATTATGAATTTAAATGATGTCTTTATCAGATGTATTCTAAATTGGTGAATTCAAGAAAAATGTCCAAAATACACAGAAGGTACACGCCTACTTTTTTGCTGACATGTCTTGACATTAAAAAGTATATTGGTTTTATGGAGCTTTACAGGTCCACTACTACTATATAGTCAATGGTTTTGAGCTATTAATTTTACTCTGAATATGTGTATTAATAGGCAAAATCAGGGGATTCATATTTCCAGAGGTTAATGCTCGGAGGGGGTGAAAATGTGGAGTCTTCTGCAAGTTTTTTTCTCCTTAGGTGGACTACTTTTCAGTTATCGGTACCCTAATTGATAAAATATCAAGTCGATCTTTGGTCTCCCTCCCCTGTTGTTTTTAATGTTTCTGACCTTGCTGAATATTTTAAATATATGTTCATTGCTCTCCTTACCTATATAGCACTGGGCCAGAAAAACTCCACAAGACAAATGTACTTTTTAATAGCAAGACATTGCGGCGTACCTTGTGCGTATTTTCGACGTTTTTCTTGAGTTCACCAATTTAGAATATATTTGATAAAGTCATCCCTTAAATTCACAAGGATGGCGTACACAAACGTAGTGTAAAGTACGTCAAGTGGTACGCAGGGGTTGCCTTTCTAGCGCTGGCATGTCTAACCAGAAATCATCTTTCTTTATTGGTCCAGTACTATATTACTATAGTGAAAGATTTTAGTACAATTTTAATCCCTTCTTTGGTACTCGTGTTTTTTAGAACAAAGTTAGTAGCCGTGCTCTTTTTTTTTTTTTTTCTTAATAATTTTTTGATTACAATTTTATTTGGTCATAAATGGATCGATTTGTCAGGGATAAACGTTGACATCCTCGTTAAATGCGTTCAACTGTACAGTCCATCAGGAAGACAGACGAGCGAATTAAAAAGCAAAATACCACCGTAAGTAGGAAGATTAGAAAAAAAAAAAAAAAAGGAAACAAAGATAGAAAAAGAAGAGAGGAAGGAAACGAGTAAAAAGAAAAAAAAAAAAAAAGGAGCGTGATTAAAACGAGAGTTGCACACCATCGAAGTGATAATCATTAGAAGTGCAACTACACTGTAGCATGGTATACGATCAATCGAATTAATTGAGGTGGAGCAACGACAATAAAATAAAGTGTGGTGTAAAACACGAGCACCGATTCTGTCGCCGTGGTTGTCACAACTCGCACACCACCGACAACAAGTCAGCTTCACTTTACCAGTCGATTTATTTACCATGAAACATCCTCCGCCACTCGGTTTCGGACCTATACAGCCCCCAATACTACGCCGCCCTTATAGTACACACGTATCGTATGCAGCCTGCAAAGCCAGCTACAGTACAGAGTGCAGAAAAAGTTTCTAGTTAGACCCCCAAAACACGAGGGGTCGCTTTTGAATTATGATTATTATACGCACTGTTTGCGGAGGGTGTGCATACGTCCGTATCCATGAAAAATATATCAATAACAACGAGAACGTAGGGGAGGGGGGTTGAAAACGAAAAAAGTAAAAAAAAAAAAAACGGAGAAAAACTTGTAAAATGCTAAACGATGGACGGTGACGAAGACATCGATGAACAAAACGGGTGTATTAGGTCTTTTGCCCTACCAGCCTAATATATATATATATATATATATATATATATATATGTATATACAGTAGCCTATATAAGTATTACGTATACACGTATATATGCATAAAATAAAGCAGCAGTAAAAGAGCTTTTCCTTCTGCCGCGTATATCCTTTCACTGTATCTCTATCTTTTTCTCCTTCTTACACTTTTATACCGCATATTCTCTCTTTATTTCACTGTCACTAACCCCTCTTTGGTCATCAACTTTGTATTCGAATTTCTGGTTTCTGGTTTGCTCCCGACAAAACAAAACAGCGCACATAATAAGGAATGTTATTAAACGGTTTCCCTCTTGTTCTCCATTTATTATATTGCATTCGAACGAAGACCTTGCGTTGTTGTTTTTTTTTTTTTTGCCTTTTTTTTTACGCTTCTTTTGAGGGGAGGTTTCTAACAACGCTAATCGCCCGCATATTCTCTCATTTTTCTTTAATGTTTTGGAAAATTGTATTTTTATCGTCTATACATATATACCCGAAACTCATTCGCATTTTTCCTATTAACTACATAAAAGACTATGTAGCACGTTACAAAGAGAGAATGAAAAAGAAAAGAAAAAAAAAAGAAGGAGAAACCCGGTCACCTTACTGCTATATATCATTTGGTAGGCTCTCTATTTTTTTTTTTTCTTTCCTCCAACTTGTAGTTTTCTTTTTTGAGGAGAAGGCGCACTTTTCTTTTCTTTTTTTTTTTTCTTTTTTTTTATATAAACAGGAAAACTTTAAAAAATGTCATCGTATAATTCATTCGGAAGGCGTGCTAAATATTCGTGAAATTATTTATGTCCTCTTTAACGCTCTGGCAAAATGTAGAGATCGATAAAAAAAAATTTGAGTTTTTTTTATTTGCAAAAAAAGATAAGTCAACTCTGTACTAATTTTCAAACTTTTGAAAATTTTCTTTTTTTTGACCAGAAAGATAGCTACACTATAGAAAAATGATGGGTAGAGCGAAATTGTAGCTTAACCAGAAATTCTGACTGCTGTAATTAGGCGGAGATGTATCTACCAATCTCCTTGGATAATAAATTACCAATTCAACTTGAGCTATTTCTCACAAAATAAATTATTGAAATACTTTACCTTTTTTTTTCTTTTTTTTTTCTACGAAGGGAGAAAGTTTTAACCCTTTTTCTGGTTCCCCCTAAGTGTTCCAATCAGGAATTCCTTACTGATTATGATGTCTCTTTTCCTATAGGCTATATATAGGCCTACTCCTTCGTGTCAATCTTAAATTAATTATCTATTCTTATCTTTCACAGTAAAAAATTTGGTGAAGTATCGGCAACACCATAGGGGCGGATGGGGCTGAGTGGATTTGGGAAATTTTCCTATGGGTCCGTCCTTTGGCAACGTGCATATAAATTCGATAAAGCTATAAAAAAATGAATTAAAAATTTTAATTGCTTTGACAGGGAAAGCTACACATTCAGGGTGCTTCTCGTTCAAAGCCTATAGGCTCATTCCTTTCATGTAACATCTTTCTGCAAATTTACGTTGTTGTGAGATATATTTTTAATTACCTAATATTTAATAAATAAAAAATCCGTCATCTACTAATTATAATAAGTTGAGTTTCGTTTGAGGTGATCAACACTTAATTCCCCAAAATAATCCCATGTTTTCCTACATTCAATCACTCTCGCTAAACAAAATTATAGATTATAAGGTACAACAGACTTTAAAACAAAACTCAACAGTGAATATTCTTCAAATAATGACGTGAAATAAACTAGATCTAAAAGATAATAATCTGGTGGTGTGATGGGAATTCACACACCACACAGTAAGTACTCCGTTTTCTACTGGACAAGTGATAGGTGCGTTTCTCAATCACGTCACCAATAATGTAATAAAATAAAGTACAAACAATTAAAAGTGCCTTTTAATTTGGGAACTCATTTTTCTTCTTCCTGTTTTCATTAATATCGCTTGCTACAATCGCGTCATGAAACCGAGATATTAAAACGATAAAACATATTTTTCTGTTAATATCGACTCATCATGGAGACCAGGATCATTTCATCAACAAACTCATAACACCAGGAATAAAACCTTAAAGTATTTGGTCGTAACATCGGTAACTATGATGATCAAGTTTATTTAATACTGGAGATGTAAAAAAGATTGTTTCTTTCGGATTAGGGGCTTTTGACAACAAATTATGGGGAGTTGTGTGAGATACCATGAGGCAAGACCTCATGATTTTAAATAATATGTTGGCCAGCTCGTTTCAAGTCGTTTTCTCTTATGATCTAAGACATTAATATTTCTTGCAATCTGCAATCTTGGGCTGTTCTTTCAAATTTCAACCTTTTTGATTATTTTTATTTTCTAATCAATTTTCAAACAACTATGTGACGATCATTTTGGGACGTCACATTGTTCTTTTTTCTTTCTTCTCTTTCTTATCATTCACTTCTCTCCTGATAAACTTTATAGTCTATCTGCCAGACATATTTTTGAACTTACAATTATCCAATTAGATTTAAGCTTTTTTAATGAGCATCTCCAATTTGTTCTTTCAACTTTACTTCTCACTTGCATTATTTTATTTAAATATTGATGTAATTGTTATTCTAATGTATTTCCATGTCTTCTGTTCACTTGTAGTACCTCACACAGGTTTTACTGTTAAGGTCTTCTCTGGTAAATGTAGATGTGTAGATTTTTGGCAATATATTGTCATCGTACAGTTCGTGTATTTTTATTTACTATACCATCGTCTTACGAGCAGCTTCCAGAATGTTCTTTGTGTCGTAAATACTCATACATTTTTGGGCGTCACACCCTCTCTCCTTATGAGATAAGTTGATTTGGAGCTGTTAGAAATTTATTTTCTGGATCCGGTCCAACTGACCGCATCCGCCTCTGTCTCCTTATCATCTTTCTTCAACTGTCGACATCCTCAGTGATTGCATTATAAACAGAATGTGCCCGTTTTTGGTGTTAAATTTTTTTCAAATTCTTCCTCAATTGTGTCTCAAGCTGGGTTTATACGAAACGAACGTTCGTTGTTTGTTCGATGTTTTTCTGTATTCACAAATTTACGGGAGGTTCATTGTATTTGCTCGGGTGGCAAATTTCGTTCGTTAGAAATCTTCATTCCAAAAATAAATCAGTTTTTTTTTACATCAGATTTTAACAAATTAGGTCCGGTGAATTTTTTAGGCCTATAAAATAAATAACAAGTAAATGGAACTAAAAGATGAGAAACCAAGTTTTGCGGCTAATGATGTTTTCCTTCCCTCATATGTGATGGTATTAATGACCAAATGCTTTGCATAATAATAATAATGTGGTATGTATACCTTTAGGAAACAGAATATCTTCATTTATTCAGCCTTAAAGTATAAAAATTTAATAATTATACAAAAATGAATAACTATTCTTGTCAGTTTCCAGACGCCCTTTTTATAAGGAGACACTAGCCAGAGTTTTTTCAGTGACAAGTTTTCAGTAGGTGGCACATTTTTAAAGGAAAAATGAGCAAAAAGAAAACTGATAGGGGGGACCTCAACCCCTCCATTGGAAGTTACAGAATATGCTGCAGAAATATCTTTGCCCTTAACGATGTACGTTATACCAAAAATGACACTGTCAGTTTCTGGGCATGAAATTCTTCAGAAACAAGATTCTTACAGGTAGATAAGAATTGTAAATGAACGAGTAGAGAGCAGGATAAGTTTCGAGGTAGTGTTGAACCTATATTCAATCTCCTTATTTAGCGATTCCAAAATGAAAGATAGGTAACAATTACCAGTGTTGTGTTAGTGCTGCCGCAGTCATTATCTATGTCATTTTATGCCAGAATTTTATTAATATACTACCATGTATTGCAAGCTCAGTACTGTGCCAGTGAAAAATTTCTGAAAGCGATACCTCAATTTTTCATATTCCATCACTGGTTTCTAAAATCCGTGAAATGTTTTTAATTTTTGAAGCAATCGCTCCCCAGCTCTGCGGTATTTCAAATTCTTAGGCCGAACAGGTTTAACCACATGCGCGATAACATTCAACTGAAAATTGAAGGTAACATCAACTTTGCAGTATAACGAAATTTAAGCGTTGACCAACTATATTCAGGACTAAGGGTTGAAAAAAATTCGAACCTTAAGACAAATCATATTGGTTCTCCCAATAATTATCCATACAAAAGTTTTTGGTTTGAAGATCATAGTGAGAGAAATGGGAGCTGATGTTAGCGAAAAATAATTAATTAATGAAGAATGAAATAGCATGAAAGGGAGGATGAGGTGATAAAGGCAACAAGAGAATCAAAATTTCTGAACAAAAAATAATTACTTATCTAAAAATTGTTTTGAATTTGTAACCAGAAAAATTATTTTTGAGGGGTGGTTAAAAATGGGCCAAGAAAATTTTCGAGGGCTATTTGAGGAGAATGGTATGGAAGTTATAAGAAGAAAATAGCAGCAGTTTATTGTCCGAAAAATTTCAAATTGATAATCTGAATAATTAATAGGAAGGTCAAATTGGTGTTATTCGATTTTCTAGGGGGACCCAGCTCCTCACTCCCCGGCTCCTCCTTTGCTTACGTCCCTGATTAACAAAGGCATATACTTAAAAATTACCTAAATAAGCTGCGAACAGAGATAATGTTATTAATGATGAAGTAAACATATATAATGATGGTTTGATGAAGCCAATTTTGAGCCTAAGTTAAAATTTGAAGTTGAAATCAGAAACAAGAATAATTATTATGGAACTAATATTTTCTATTTTATTTTATTTTTTTGTGAAAGATCTACTTTTAAAGCTATAATTAGCATAAATACTCCACTGTAATTATGTGTAGACATTACATTATTTAGACAATATAATTATCTCTATGTTACAGTATCAAACCTATTTTCTTCTCTGTAGGTATACAGATTTTCAGGAACGATAAAAAAAGAGAAGAAAAATGTTTTACCCGTGTCATAAATATATAAAATCCTAAAATTTTCCATAAAAGTTTCTTTGCTTCAAAATTGAACTCCGAACGATAGCCGAAACCTTTCAAATTTAATTTCATTTTTTCCAAAAAATTATAGGTAATCGAAGCTATATTCAGAATCTAATTTTTACAAATGAAAATAAATAAATTTCGCATTATTTTTCTGTTTATCTAAAAATTTTTCTTCTAACGCTCGGACATTTGTTTTGTATTGCTTTCAAAATCTATTCTTATGGATTTTTGTTCTGTTTTACGAGAAAAAACTTTTCTACTCGAAACGTTTACCCACTTGAAATGACTTGCAGTATAAAATAAAACGACTTATTTAAAAAAACGATGCAAATAGGTAGACATAACCAAAAATATAAATTATATAGAAACCCGAAGTTTTCTAAAGGGTATGTTCGTATGTATATTGGGAAATCAGGTCCGAAACTACGTCATATATGTACATATTTATCTAAATCGAACGTTAGAAAATTTGAACTGAAATTTCAGTAAGTTTTCGGTAGATTTTCAATAATTACCTAATTATTAAAGTTTCTCACTATACTTGAAAATTGAACGGAATAGTACTCTTTGTACTAAACCATTTAGCAAATTTCCATCATTCTTTTGTTATTTTTCCACTTCACTTAAAGTAATTAGTATTATAAAGTTTAATACCTAACTACTTATATAACTTTTAGTCATGTTTCAACGATTTTAGGGATTATTACTTTTCCCTAAAATAAGTGAAAGCTTCCTAATTTCCATCATATTTCAGCACTTTTTACGAACTAATTACTCGCAAAATGCTGCCAGACTATTTTGAAAATTTTCATTAAATTCTTCTAACTATTATTAGTTTGAATTTATCAAAAAAATTTTGTTATGATTTAACCATTTTATTTCACCTCAATTACATAGTTTAATTTTATTATGAAAAAATCCCTGAGTTTCTGGTAACACTGTAGAATTTATTGTTTTGGAGGAGGGAGACAACAAACTTTTTTTTTTCGTGTCTGTGTGGGTAGTGGCGCATGCGCATCAAGGAAATAATTTTGTGCTTGTATGTTTATTATAATGTTAGGTATGTATAAATATAATGTACCAAGTGGAAATTATCCTGACCTTTCTTTATTTTATTTTATTTAATATTCACTTTTCAAGTGCTCATGTTGAAAACGGTGGTATCAATTGCTGGTTGCCAACCAAACTTAGCCCACCATATTTTTCTCTTCTTCAACTTTTCTATACTTTATTCCAATTTTTTGGAAAATAAGCGCAGAGTGCCATCCTTTTTACGTGACTCTTTTTATATCTTCGAAAATTACTTATAAAACCTAATTCAGCTGGTATGAAGTTCATAAATTCATTTATGAACTTCAATTGAAATTTCTTTTATTTAATTTATAGTCTAAGTTCACTGTATTGTGGTTATTTAAAGTATGTCAGCACCTACGTCTTCAATGTTGTTCCCAATGGGTTTGGTTCTTTCAAAATCAATTTAACTTTTATCTGGCCCAGTTAGAGACTTAATGAAATAAATTTATAAGATTCCCTTTGCGATATTTTATTATTCTAAATACAGAGGTCACTTACATACTTTATGTAACATAATGGTTCACAAAGATAATAGTGGTCTTTTAGTTAATTAGATATAATTTTTTTACAAATAAAATCATAATACTTTATACTTTTACAAACTATGTCATAAAAAACTTATACTTAATATCTTATTCTTATACACTATACACAGTTCTCTTACTCGCATTTACCTTAGCTAGGGTAAACTACTAACTTATAGGTTTGATTACCTTGCTCATTGAGAGAATCGAAAGAAGTGATTTTTGGTTGAGAATGATTTTACCAGGTCACTTGTTCTATTGTATAAAACATCTAGTAGCCAGAACGTACCTAACTGTACATTTATAGCATTGGGTTAACCTATATACTGATTTTGCTTCCATCAACATATTTGGTAGGCACCATTATGTAGGACACTGAGACAAAGGTGAATATTTCCCTTGTGGAATATATTTGCCATTAGTTGTTTCGTTATATTTAGATGGACGAATTTATCGTCTGTTTAAATATAACAGAAAATGATTCAGATGAATTTTATTTTCAACATATTCTCATTTACTATAAGCTATTTGTTTTCATTGAATATAATTAGTTTGAATAATAAAATGTGTTAATCTTGTTTCATGAGTTGATTCAAGGAGTAAGTATGTATGAAGTATGCATGTACGTGCATTCTATCTATTTAATTTGATTGTTGAGATCTAGAAATAAAGTGTTTGTCCACTAATTTGCAATCTTTGATTCTACTTTCTAGATTTCATGTTTTTGACTGTTAGTGAACTCTTCACTAGACTTTGACACGCTACAATGACAAAGAAGTGATCATTTTTTTAAATTTTTCTTCTTGTATTTAAAATACAGGTGAATGGGTCTTATCATTCTAACATACTTCATCATCATTTATCATAGCTCCTTGGTTGCATGTTTCTACCAGTTTACTCCCCATGCCTAACATATGCCTAAAGAAGTTTTACTTCAAAAACAACCCACCTGAGCTAAACTCCCACTGTTTGGGAGTTTTGGTTTTCAGAACGATAATTTTTTGGCAATTATAGATTCAGGATTTATGTTTTGGGAGTTGTCACTCCCTCTTTGTAAGAAAGAGCATTTACAGTAGGTACTAATAAAAGACCAAGACTAAGAATATCTATTGCTGTAAGGTCTGAAACAATATCAAGCAGATTACCATAATTTTAATCTTGCTGTTTCTTTTACCCGTTTATGCAACAAAATTCAACCCCAATTTAGTAGCTACCTGTAATTATCCAATATTTTTGTATTACCAATATTTTAATTTGAAAAAAAAATCTTCTCTTCTTTCACTTCACAATTCCTTAGCCGCTATTTGGAGTTGTTGTAATTTTTCAAAAATAGGCCATAAAAAATACAAATTTATTTCAAAAATTAATGATGGTGGAAAAAAATTTTAAGTGATGATACCCCTTTATTTTTCAATAACAAATTCATTTCCATCATCAGTTTTCACCGTAAATGAAATAATTGCGAGCTAATGATAGAAGAAAATACAAGAACAAAACACTCTCATTTTTCCATTATTTTACAATTTTTTATGGTTTACTTTTAAAAAACCAATGATAATAAAAAATTAATTTAGTTCTGGATTTAAGAAACGTTTCTTCACTTTTGAACAGTTACAATTTCTATTGACTTGAAGGAGGGAATTTGTTTTTCAAAATTTATTGCTAAGGCCGAAATATTTTTTGGTAAGGTCAGGTCTCACCCTGGCGTGCTCTTAGCTACGCCACTGGAAGTCGCAGCTTAAAGATAATAACCAAATAAAATTGAAATAGAAACCAAACAGCCACCCGGCAAAGGCCTATGTTTCATCAGTTTCAAACATCCAGATATTATATTATACGTCTGTACTTTATCTAAAATCTGTCCTTCTCCCTAACTTTTAACCATTCGTACGGTACTGACTTATCAGTGGCGTTTAAATAATTAACCTTGTTTTTCCGTTTTCAACGGCCTCATAATATAACAACTTTATCTTCAGATCAGTGAATACAGAAACTAGTCGGGATATAATAATTAGGAGTCGTAGGCCTACATACGCATGTGGAAATATCGTCGTAGAAAAGGGCACATTTTTAGATTCGATTAATGCTGCGCTGATTGCGGAGTAAGTGGCAATGCAGTATCCTACTACTGCCGCTGATTGTAGCCCTAATAACACGCATCCAACCCACACACCCAAACTCGCACTTGTTTCTTTAATAAACCTTTGAAATATATAGAGGGTGTCTGAAAATGAAGTACGACACAGTCAACGTTAATAACGCGGAAAATAAGAAGACGATGCGCCATCGCAGATGAGGGTGTTATTTAATTTTTTTTTTTTTTTTCCAGAAAATATAATTTGAACGGATTGTCACCTATGACTTTCAACACTGTGTCTTATAGTACATATCGCCATTCGGCTGGAAAAGGTTAATCTGATACACGCGCTTAAGCGGAAAATAACACGAATGAATGATAGAAAAGTGAATGAGTGAAAAAGAACGAAAAAAAAAAAAAGGAAAATATTGAAAGAAAAAAAGATAGCAAGAGTGATTGAGCGTGTGTGTGAGTGTGAGAAAAAAAGGGGTGAAATTGGACTCACCCTAAAAATTAGTACTGTGATCTGTTGTCGCCCGAATATACAAGAATAATATCAATTCTGAGATGTTTATCGACTGAATGAACCAGCATCCGTTCAAAATTGTAGGATGTGTACGGTAAAAAGTTCATTTTATTTTGGGTACTGCAACCAAATAACGTACCAAATTGTCAGATCATAAATGCTATAGAAAGGACTGTGACCACTGACCTGTGAGAAACGGTCGGCCTACACGAACCATGAATCGCAAATTTAGATGGACCAAAGCCAAATGTCGCGAAATAAGTTATGCGGTTGTAATATTGTGATTATAATGTGTGTGAGTGTGTGTTCCTGTTTGTTCGTATCAAAGTAGTAGTATCTGAAATATGTGATAAAAAATTATGTCCATATTTAGCTATAGGGGAGGCACAATACCGCAAATAGGATCGATAAGGATAACTTCAATTTAATTTAGATTCAATTCAGTCTTATTTTTATAATGTTTGAGGGCAATTTGCTTTGGGAGGGGTGGAAGAGGTATAAGTTATCAATGCCAACTGGCCCTAGCCAATAAAAATTGGTAGGATATTCCTCAACATAGGTGGATGGATATCCTAGATGTCTTCTGTAGACTGCGGGCATGGGGAATTGAACTGGTAACTTACAGACTGAAAATCAACGACGCTATCCATATAGGTACATCACCACCAACAGATAGTTGAGAGAATGTGCATATAGATTGGTTTATGTCCCCACGACCACTTCCCCCAGTACTGTGGCTGCAGTTGTACTGTTGCCGCACAATACAACAGAGGGTAGAGGTAGGCCACTGTTATGTGGTAAGCCAATCAAACCCGCAACACAGGCTTATGCATTCATGGCTCAATGCTGCTCTGTGGAATGGAGTGTGTGAACTAGTGAAGAAGCACTGCAAGTCAAGGGTCATCACTTCTGTAGGTTTCTGACATGAGGAATCAAACTGGCAACTTATGGCTTGAAAAGCGATGGTGCAATCTGTACAGCCACATCACCACTGACAAACAGATGGGGGAATGTACTTATAAATCGATTCACATCCCTAAATCTTCAGTTTAATTGAATAATGAATTTAAATTCAGTATTATTTTTGCATCCTGTAGGTGCAATGTTTGGGAGGGGACAGAGGGGCATAAGTTATTATGCAAACTGACCCTAGTCAATAACAATCGGAAATTCTTCAAATCTAGTTTGAATCAGTGGCACAGTGAAGATAAGGACTGACTGAAATTATCACATATGTACTTAGTTATTTTTTATACAAGTGCAAAAAATAGATGATTGCTACGAGTGAGATGATTGGTCAGTGTGGCTGTTGTGTGTAGGTAAACTATATCTACACAAGATTCATGGAACTAAATCAAAGTTTGTGTGTAGAGTGGCTAAATTGTATCTTGGTACTGGTAGCCAGCCTGTTTAATGCCCAACTGTACACAAAGCATACCGAGTGCTGAGGGTAATTGTTCACGGGCATTGCAGTACCATATATGGATGGCAACACGCACTGTATCAGTGAGTATGTACTAATTATGTACTCGCCTTTCTCATTTGGCATTTGCAGGCAAATGTAGAAATGCGTCATCTGTAAGAGTGCATACAGACGACATATTTTGTTTAAAGTGCAATGCATTAATAATTTGGGTTGCAGACTTTGGTTTGTGATATGTCTGTTGACGCAGGGCCGAGCCCTGTATGGAGAAGGTGAGGGAAATGTCCCCACAGTCAGGAAATTCCAAATTTTTTTTTAGAACAGTAAAAAAGTTTTTGAGGTCTACTTAACAACATATTCAGAGAATAAGTTTGGCACCTTTTTAAATGAAACAGTTAATCATCAAAAAGTTCCAAGATTTTTGCCAGTTGCAGATTTAGAACGTCATTTTGGTGGGAGAAATGGCAAAATTGTTAGTGGAGTTAAGTTTTTTACTCTTCAACTAGTTTATACACTTTTTGTCTAAATTCTCCGGTTGTATTTTCATTTTTTTTCCTTAATATTTCTTTTTTTTTTTGGCATTTTGAAGAAATTTTCCCATTTCCCCTTCTTTCCCCATGGATCTGCTTCTAATTAGAGCTCTCATAATGTAACCCCACAGTGAAAATTTAGTGGGTGAAAATTATAAATTAAAAGACAGGTGATAACGATAGAAATTCAAACTTAAGGGATGAAGTTGATTATGAGATTAGTGTAAATTAATGCAGTGTGCAAAGACAAGTTGGTTCCTCTTAAAATGAATAAAAAATACAAAACTGGAGAAAGAATATACGGTAACACACTAAAGACAAAAATAGGCTACATACAAAGGATTTTTTTCCAGTTTTCAAATGAGAACTTCTTAATTTCTGACTAACTATGTGTATATATAGCTACTGCCACTCTAAAGACACTAAAGTACGTACATTACTGCGTTGATAAGTATAAGCGTATGAAGTGAGAAATAGTGCATGAATAACTGAGCTTCATCTGCCCCCCTCCTGTAAGTCATAAGAATTTTACAGAATACTTTCAGCGGCTTCTTAAACCTTCTATTTTTGTTCTGATTGAATAGATAGAAAATCGATAAAAAAAACTTGTATCCGAATACAGGCCTACTAAAAATACTTGCGCTACTTCCAGCGGTGTTCTGGCCAAACGAAATATAATGGTTTTGCTCATCCAGATTTCAGCATGAATACGAAGCTCATTTTTTTCTCTTCTTACTCTTACCCGCAACTTGTAAAATGTAGGTCTACCCGGCTGGCCTGTAATACGTTTATAGATGCAGAGGCCTGCTACATAAGTTTAAAGGGGTTGAAAATGAATAATTGGACCGAATGTGACAGATATAGAAATGAACTTTGCTCGGTGGCAGCAGCGGCTTGGCAGGTTCGAGAGAAATTTAATTTTCTAACTTTTACCACTCGTTAATTAAATCGCTTTTATAAACACACGAGCTTATTTTCCCTTTTACAACCGCGTTAAAGGGTTTATATTTTGTTCGCGTTTAATACCAAAGTTTATTTCAACGACGGCGAAACTTGAGGGTTTTCATTAAATTTCGGTATGGTTCATTTTCTCAAAAATATTTTACCTCGGCTGCGCTGCGCATAACGAACAACATTTAGACACTAAATGGGTTGGTCGGTTATACCCGTGTGTGCGGCAGAAGAGGGTGTGTTTCTCGAAAACGTCATAAAAACAACGATAACTTCGGCGCGAGTTTTCACTAAAATTTCCTTTTAGCTGGAATTTTCGCAGAAAAATAGTATATTTTTTTCTTCTTTTTTTATGTGTATATTTATACCTACATAACATATAAAATATTTTTTTTTTTTTTTTTTTATTCGCTTAAAGCATGGCTTTTCATTTACCACAAGAAAACAATATCGAAAAAAATAGTTATCAATTCAATTTCAGCGGATTTCGAAAGCTGTAAAATTGTTCATTTTCTTTCCAATATGTTCTGATGAAACTGAGGATTGTTGCCAAGGAGTTGCAGATTCCTTTTTTCGACTCCTTCCGCCTAACATTACTATAATAGGCTGGAGTATTTAGCTGCGCAGTGGGCTATTATTTATCTTGCTCGTTGTTTGAAAAGAAATTGTTCCGAGTCTTCTAACTTGAAGAAAGTGTTATCTATATCATCGTTTAGGGAGCTAAGGGGTTGTCAAAACATGTTCAATATCCTTCTCAGCTGACGGTGAGTTGCATCTGAGTACATCTGTTTCCTTATTTCATTTCCTTTTTTTTTTGCCTCATATTTGTTATCTTTTTCACTCTTTTATTTCTCGAAAAGAGCTGGGAAACACAGTGCCAGATCGAAACTTCCTTTGAAATAAAATTCTCTCTTATTCATCACTCACAGTTTGGAGTTGCCCTGCACTAGGTTATCATCTCTCCGAAGTCCATAAACACCTTTAAAATGGTTATTTATAGATTTAAGTCCTTTAGACAAGACATGGTAATGCTGTTTCCAGGGTCGTTCCAATAAGCGGGTATGGGGGTTTCATCCCCAAAGGTTTTGGCCAGTCAGCAAAATCACCTAAAATCTTGACCCAGTCGACAAAATTGGTAAACAGTACCCCACTCGTAACATGAAAGAAAACAATTTTAGCGCAGCAAAATTTCACTAGAAAATCTAATTTGTTAATTAATCCATGATTTAAAATTTTAAGTTCATTACTACAATGAAACCACAGTCACAAATTTTTTAAAATCGGGAGAAAAATTGTAGTTTTTTTCAGAGTCATAGAAAATAAGTTTTTTCAGAAATTTTTCCGGAACGACTGAACCATTCAACACTAAACTCTTACCAGGCCTGGCCCTACATGAGGAATACTTTTTCTGAAAACTTCAGCTCAATTTCTTTTTACTCAGTTTGCTTGCAAGCAGGGTATTAAAATTGACCTCACAAAATGATTAGGGGTGGGGATGATGAAAATTATCCGTTTTCTGAGAAAAGAGAACAATTGGTATCATTTTCCCATTTTGACCTAATTTGTTTTTTAGGTAGGTATGTATATTATTATGTAGATATGTATAAGTATAATATAGTATATGTCGCTCAAAATTTTGCAGTCACGGTTTTGAGAAAATTACAAGATGGATAGAGCTGAAATTGGTACGAGAGATAGTTCTCATATTGGAGCAGGTCTAAAAGAAGTTTAGTGCTTATTGGTTGATTAGTTTCTGAGAAAACTGGAAAACAAAAACAGAAAAAGTTGTTTTTCCAAAATTCTGAAAAAATGACAGAAGGAATTGGGATGAAATTTCACGATAGATTTTCCTTATGTTGGCGCAAGTTTGATAGAAGTTTGGTGCCTATTAGTTCAGTAATTTACGAAGAAACTGGAGAAGAAAAATTGCTGAAAAAAATTTTAGGTTGACAGCTTTAAGAAAACCAGATTTAGCTGAAATTTTTACGAATGTCGAAATATAGTTATCATATGGAAATAGGTCTGAAAGAAGTTTGGTGCTTATCGGTTTGGTAGTTCTTGAAAAAACTGAAAAACCGAATAGGAAACAAACTTCTTGGAGATTTGCACATACATAAGAACAATATATCATAAAAATGTAAGCTCGATCCCTTTCGTAGTTTTTACAAAATCCTGGAAAAATCATTTTTTTAAGAGATTTTTTGCTCTCCCATTTTCTCCAAAATGACTGAGTCAAAATAGCAACTATCTTTCTTGAAACTTTCAGCCATATTCTTGTGCGGTAGTTTTCTCAAAACAGTGAATAGAAAATTTTGATGTTATATAATTACATACTACTCCTACAAATTACATACATGAAAAACATTAGGTAAAAATGTAAAAATTATATCAATCGTTTTCTGTTTTCGCGAAAAAGATAAATTTCATCATCGCCACCCCTAATTATTTTACGGGGTCAATTTTAATACCCTGTTGACAAGCAAACTTGGTAAAAATTATTACTAGTCAGCAATTTTTCAACCTAACGACCCCCAAATAAGAAAGTCTCGGAATTCTCCTGCCTGATTCAACATGTTCTAATTAAAGAACTTTCAAATAATGATGACAGTTTTAGGGAAATGAAGGATAAGTAGTTTTTCTGAAAATGTCTAATTCACAATCTTGACGACATTATTCCCTCCAAGGATTAAGGGGAATTCAAACGTGGTTCTAATGCATTGAAACTATAACCACACGATTTGAATTTTATGGAGAATAAATTATATTCTCTGCTGGCAAGGGTGCCTGATTATGGTATGTAATAGATTCTATTACTTTAGTTATTATAATACATGACAGAAATGCCAATTTTTAAATCTTTTATGATCATAAAAAAAAGTAGCCAATTCAAAAATGAATCAAATAAACTAGAAAAAATGAATTTTTTTAAATACGCTTTTAAGCATTAAAGATAAATATTGTATGAATAGTGAATTCTCAATATTTTTCAGTATGACGACCAAAGTGTTAAACTAATGTAACAGTCTGCTCCATTAATGCACTTCTAATTGAGTGAGAATGCGCTATGTAGTTATATCAAAATGAAGTCTAATTTCTAATTTAAGAGAGTGAATTAAGTAAAAGCGTATAAAAATAAGATTCCGATACCTTCAGTATGCTGGGTAAAGATTTAACCATGGAGCCATAAGAACAGACTCTGGACTTCGTAATATTTTCAATTGCATATTTTAAAACAAAATTTTTTAGGAATTGGAAAATGGAAAAGGAAACCAGTTCTTTAGAAATGTAGAACAAATTTAAGGTAAAAAAAACAATATGAAGTGGAAACTGAATTGGAAACAATCAACCAAATTCTGTCAAGACCACAAAATGCCACACAAACACAACCCCGAAAGCTACACATTTATTATGAACCAACATCGTACGCACTTTGAGCTCCTTACACAACCTTGTGTTCCAAGACACCAAGTCTCATAACGCATGTTGGAATTAAAAATTTCCAGATTAAGGGTCAAAATACCTGGCAAGCTTGGATAGCCAGTCCAAGATTTTGTTCTAGTTAACTCCTGAAACTTGACATTATAAAGACAGTTTGAAAAACCAAAATGGTTGAAATAGATTTTGTAATCCTCCAAAACAAAATCTACGCATGTAAAATCATAGCTGCCCCTACCATTTCACCTAGGTGGAACCTTAGAATAATATATAATGAAAATATAGAAGATCATTTTACCTGGATTTTTATTATAAAAGCAAACACAAAATGCATTGCAATTTGGGAACAAAATGAGAAAAAGGTACTGAAGAAAACAAAGTTTCAAAATTCACGGTATTATGAAAATGTGGCTGAAGGTCTAAAGTTAAATGGAACGAGTGAAAAATGAGAAAACATCGCCAATACATGACAGAACAAAGAGTGTCTGGGCTTATCTCCACAGATAGATGGTAAACCACCATTGGAGAAGATAAAGCCAGGCAAGATAAAAATTTCCATCTTTCAGAGACACGTATCTCTAGCTCTGTTTGATAGGATTACACTCTTACATCAACCTACACCAGTAGGGATATTCCACTAATATTCAAGTAAAACTTGGGGCAAAGTCATATAACATTCTTACATTTGTGGAATCACACGCCTGGGGTAACTTGGTGTAAGTTGGTGTAATCCTATCAAACAGAGCTTTTTTGAAAGAGGCAAATTATTACCAGGTAAACAACTGGGTTACCTGACAAAGTTCACAAACCTGTGAACTTTGGCAGTAAAGATCGCAAACCTGCCTGGTATACCTCATTCTCATTTGAATAATTGTTTGTTTGTGAGAAGAAATTTCCGAAAAAATATGACAAAATATTGACATTTCTTGGAATATTTGGAAACAATTATCGTGATATGTTACACGATCCACTGCGCACCTACAGGGCGCAGAGGTTTGGCAACAGCGTATAGTACGCTGACTGACTGTACTGGTGTTGTGGCGGTCGCCAAGCAGTTGCACTTCGGTGAGGAGGAGTGTGACTACGTTATTTTATGAGTCTCTCGGACTATAAACGAAGTTAGGGCTAAGGCCACTACATGGTAGCAGGAGCAACAAACCTCCTCCCTATAATAAGATTTCCCTTAAAAGAAACCTTATACAGAACTAGAATTGAAATTAATTAACGCTAATCACGAAACATTAATTCCAATAAAATGAAAAATTATATTCTATCTTCTTTTTTCGTAAGAAAATACGAAATAATTCTTCATACAAAAAAAAAAAAA